>JADRCC010334460.1:0-14878 GCA_019843855.1 Hylomyscus alleni | reverse complement strand
TAGGGTTTAGGAGGCAGAAAGACTTTAAGCTGGCCATATTACTTTTTTTTTTTTTTTTTTTTTTTGCTTTTTTGCTTTTTTTGAGACAGGGTTTCTCTGTGTAGCCCTGGCTGTCCTGGAACTCACTCTGTAGACCAGGCTGGCCTCAAACTCAGAAATCCACCTGCCTCTGTCTCCCAAGTGCTGGGATTAAAGGTGTGCACCATCACTGCCCAGCTTTGGCCATATTACCTTAAGGGTCTGACTGAGTAGGCTCTGACTGCTGTGGATGGGACACAGAGCCTGCTTGAGGAACCAGGCAGGCCCTATTGTGGGTGCTAGGAATTGCTCATATGTCTCTCTATGGGTGCGTCAGGGAGGGTTGGAGCTTGAGTGTGCCAATGGGAAAGGCTTTTGGTGAGTCCATTTGGGGTCGAGGTTGGGGGCTAAGGTGAGGATTCTTGTTTAGGTTTCTGTTGCTGTTAGATTACTCAGACATAGCAGGCTTTTTGTGGGCCCTGTTGTACCAGCTGCCACAGGCAGAACCCTGTCATCCTCAAGAGAAACTTTATCCCACCACGAAGCAGCCTCATGTCTTCCTGTGATGACAACCATTCTTGTGGCTACTTTGGCCCAGGCTTGTAAATAGAGCAAGCCATAGGGCTATAACTTGTAATTGGGGGAAATAAATATTAAGGGAGTCCTAAGAAGTGATTCTATCTGCTGTTGGGGTCCCACTTCATTGATTCAGTACCCTCATGGGCACATAGAAGCAGCAGTAAGATCAGAAAAGTGGTTGGGATACACTTTCACTTTCAGGCTGTCCAGCCTCTGCTACTACCTCAGCCCCAGGTCTCTAGCAAGTGGGTGGACAAAGGCCTTGTTCCCTAGATAGGATGAGCTGTTGCTCTGCTAGCACTTCCTGCCATCTACTGTTGCCCGGTGGTTCTGGAGCAGCAAGCAGACGTGGCCCTGCCCCTGGCATTGGGCCCATTAAGCCACGAGCCTGCTTCCTGCCAGGTGCACTTCCAGGACCAGCTTGGTTTTCCAGCTCCACTCAGTTCAAGTTTTAGGTATGGAAAATCCCACTACTATGCTAGGTGGAGCTAAGTGCTAGGGTGAAGGTGAGGGGGTGGAGAATCTAGGGCCTGAGGAGATAGGTAGATCCCTATTCCCAACTGCCCCTTCAGACCTGTCCTGACTATTGTCCATGCCTTTTTGAACACTGACCCCAGGCTTTCTGGCTTCCTTCCCAGTTCTCATTCCCTGACCCTTTGTATCTTGCTTGGGTGAGCTTGGCTCCTTTGTAGCCCATCTGACCAGGGAAGCAGCATGAAGACAAACAGAGATGGCTATGGTCAGTACAGCCAAGGCTTGGCTAGCTCTGTCCCTAAATGCCCTTCCAGGTCCTCAGATAGAAGCCAGCCAAATTCCCTGATAGTTAGAACTGATTTTGTGCATGAGGTCTACTTTGTCTTTCTAGCTGGTTAGATGGTTTTGAGGACAAGAAGAGCTGGTATCCTTCCGGCCCACTTACATCTATAGAATGGGTTGGCAGTCCTGGGCAGGAGGTCCAGGCCTTCTTTGGACTGGGGAAACTTCAGGGGCCCAAGGGCATGGAGCACCACGAGATGCACATCATATTGACTAGGGCCCATGAGTACTCCAGAGAGGCACAGAGGGTGTGCGCTGGGAAGACAAGGATAGGAGTTAGTGGGCCTGATTTAAGTAGAGTGCACAAAATGCTGTTCCTGTGCAGCCCAGACTGAATGCAGGCTTAGGAGGCCCTTCTGGAATGAGTTGGAATTGGAGCTTTTGTGGTACATGGTGGAATTTGGGGTGAGGGACAGAGAAGAGCCATAGGCTGTCCCAAGCACCTGGATAGGTAGAGCTACTCTCCCTAAAATTGGAGGCTGAGAAGAGTTCACAAAGGAGCCTCAAGTGTCATATATTGTGCTGAGGGAGCTTTTGGTTCCCCATGAGGAGGCATACATAGCTAGAGACAGGTCTGATATAAATCCCGGGACCAAGGAAGCTGAAGAATTAGGGACTTTCCCAGGAACCCTTAACCTTGTCTGACTCACCAAGGGCTACAGACTGACTCTGTCCTTCCATGACACTCTACATTTATCTTCCCCAGTGCTAAGAGTCAGGGGTTTGGGGCTGGTGGAGAGCAGTAGAGTCTCTAAGAAGAGAATGTGCTAGGTAGACCCTCAGTGATAACATCTGTAGCCTAGCAGGTGTTCTATTGCTATGTCTAAGGGTGGGAGATGTCTCTTAGTGTCCTTCATGGATCCAAGCAAGGTGACATTGGGGCTTTGTTTGACCACAGGGTGGTGAAGGAGGAGATCTTCGATGACAATGCCAAGTTGCCCTGCTTCAATGGCCGGGTGGTTTCCTGGGTGAGTCTGTGGGTGGCCCCACCAAAATGATGCAGGTGGGATCTTCCTGGGAGAGGTAAAGTAACTGGACAAAGGTAGGCAGCAGTAGGGTGCCTGTGGGGGTGGTCTTGAAGCATATGGCCATCCAAGGCCTCACTCTTCCTTCACAGCTGGTCCTGGCTGAGAGCGCTCACTCGGATGCAGGGTCCCAGGGCACTGAGAGCCACACAGACCTGCCCCCACCCCTTGAGAGGACAGGCGGCATTGGGGACTCCAGGCCCCCCTCCTTCCAGTAAGGCCCCTAGCAGGGGCAGAGATCTGCCATTGCTGGATATTTGCTACCCAAGACCCACCTGGGAAGAGTGAAGCTGACAACAAAGGAGGGGCCTACAGTTGGGTGGGAGGCACCTTCTAGAACTAGGGTCCTGCCTGGGGGCTTAGGGACTAAGAATCATTTGAGGTAATGGCTGCCAACAACCTGGTCTGCCCAATTCCACCTGCTTCTTATCTGTGCAGTCCAAATGTTGCCAGTAGCCGGGATGGAATGGACAATGAGACAGGCACAGAGTCTATGGTCAGTCACCGACGAGAGAGAACCCGACGTCGAAACCGCGATGAGGGTATATGGCTGGGTCTGCCCAGATCTGGAACCCAGGCTTCCCTTGGTACCCCTTTGTTATACTCCAAGCCCCTGGAAATATTCCACATGTTCTTTCAAGCAGTGATCCTTGGGTAGAGGTCCCAACCTGGTACTCCTAGCCTCTGTGGTCCCAGAGTCATTGCATAAGCTTTGAAATGCACAGGCCACCTTCATTCTGTGACCACTGAAGTCTCACAATCAGTTCTCACCCTACTGTCCCCACAGCTGCCCGGACCAATGGGCACCCAAGAGGGGACCGGAGGCGGGACCTGGGACTACCTCCAGACAGTGCATCCACTGTACTGAGCAGTGAGCTTGAATCTAGCAGCTTTATTGACTCTGATGAGGAGGACAATACGAGCCGGTAGGTGGCATGTGCTGGAGGTTTATGGTTAAGAGTACTGGCTGGTATTTGTGCCTTGTGCTTTTCTGGCTCCTGGCTTCTTATTCCTGCCTCTGGTCTCCTGCCTCAGGCTGAGCAGCTCTACAGAGCAGAGCACCTCCTCTCGGCTAATTCGTAAGCACAAATGTCGTCGTCGGAAGCAGCGCTTGAGGCAGACAGACCGGGTAGGCAGCAGGTGGGTGGGGTGTCTACTCTGAATGGTGCCCACACAGCCCCTCATTGGGTCCCTCCACAGGCATCCTCCTTCAGCAGCATCACAGACTCCACCATGTCCCTGAACATCATCACCGTCACTCTCAACATGGGTGAGGCCTTGTGGGCTGTGGGTGCTTGCTGGGGGTGGGTACAGCCTTGGGAACTTTGGGGGCCTGCTCATGGCCCCTCCTGCAGAGAGGCACCACTTCCTGGGCATCAGCATCGTGGGCCAGAGCAACGACCGGGGTGATGGCGGCATCTACATTGGATCCATCATGAAGGGCGGGGCTGTGGCTGCTGATGGCCGCATTGAGCCAGGCGACATGTTGCTGCAGGTGGGAGCCATGTGGGGACTGTGGGGACAAGATGTACCCACTTCCCAACACCAATCCCTGACCCCACAAACCCCATAGGTGAATGATGTCAACTTTGAGAACATGAGCAACGATGATGCTGTGCGGGTGC
This sequence comes from Hylomyscus alleni, assembly GCA_019843855.1. Taxonomy (NCBI): domain Eukaryota; kingdom Metazoa; phylum Chordata; class Mammalia; order Rodentia; family Muridae; genus Hylomyscus; species Hylomyscus alleni. Next base: position 10,815 of record JADRCC010334460.1, on the reverse strand, counting down.
TTCGGGAGATTGTATCCCAGACAGGGTGAGGGGGGAACCATGTGGGGGTGGGAGTGGCATGGGATGGGAGGGGCTGTGTAGGACTCACCTACAATGTGATCTGCTGAACTCTGTAGGCCCATCAGTCTCACAGTGGCTAAGTGCTGGGACCCAACCCCTCGGAGCTACTTCACCATCCCAAGGGGTGAGTGACCCCTTGAAAAGGTGGGGTAGGGTGGGATTCCTAGATTCAGTCTGAGGGTCTTTCTTGTCTGCCTCTGTGCTGTTCCCCTACTTATTATCACCTGTCATCTCTTGCCATGTGGTGACTATGCAGCTGACCCAGTGCGACCCATCGACCCAGCTGCCTGGCTGTCCCACACAGCAGCACTGACGGGTGCTCTGCCCCGCTATGGTACGAGTCCCTGCTCCAGCGCCATCACACGCACCAGCTCTTCCTCACTAACCAGCTCAGTGCCTGGTGCCCCACGTAAGTGGCAGCTCACAAGAGCCCCCCAGGAAACTGAGGCTGAAGGACAAGGGTCAGCTCCAGCTTTAAGCTTTGTTGCTCATCGGAGCTATTCCAGGGGCCCATTATATATGAAGGTGTAGGTTTGCTTCCAACACCTTCACAAATGTGTACACAAAGACACATGTACATATCCCTCCAAGCCTGGCCATACTGGTCATCTGCATGAATTGAAGGATCCTGCAGACCTGTGCTGTGGATTGGGAGGACATGGCAGCCTCTGCTTTGTTTTTCTGCTACCTAACATAACTAACAGCTTGAGCTCTCCAGGGAGGTGTCCTTGGGGAGGGGAAGTGGCTGGCTTGCCTATGTGTACTTGGACTGTGGGACTGGGAAGAATATCCCAGTCTTAGTTTAAGTTTCAATGAGAGATACCTCCCAAGGGTAGGAGATAGAGGTTTGATTCTGCCTCCTGCTCTCAACCCCATGGAGGTTCACGCTGTGAATCTGGGCTCAGAGAAGTGTGCTCTGCAGAGCTTGAGGAGGCACCGCTGACTGTGAAGAGTGACATGAGTGCCATTGTCCGCGTCATGCAGTTGCCAGACTCAGGACTAGAGATCCGCGACCGCATGTGGCTTAAGATCACCATTGCCAATGCTGTAATTGGTGAGTCCCTGGCTGTGTGGGAAGGGCCTAGTCTGTTCTTCATTCTGGTGTAGCTTCCCAGGGCTCAGCTATCCTGACTTTCATGGGCCTATGGCCAGGGGCGGATGTGGTGGACTGGCTGTACACACACGTGGAGGGCTTCAAGGAGCGAAGGGAGGCGAGGAAGTATGCCAGCAGTATGCTGAAGCATGGTTTCCTGAGGCACACAGTGAACAAGATCACCTTCTCTGAGCAATGCTACTATGTCTTTGGTGACCTGTGCAGTAGTGAGTAGGGGCTAATGGGTAGGGATTGTTGTGGGGCTCATCCATTTGCCTTCACTTACCCCTCCCCTCCCTTCCTGCCAGACCTCGCATCCCTGAACCTCAACAGTGGCTCCAGTGGAGCCTCAGATCAGGACACACTGGCCCCACTGCCCCACCCATCTGTACCCTGGCCCTTGGGTCAAGGCTATCCCTACCAGTACCCAGGACCCCCGCCCTGCTTCCCACCTGCTTACCAGGACCCTGGCTTCAGCTATGGCAGTGGCAGTGCTGGGAGTCAGCAGAGTGAAGGTGAGAGTCATGCCAACCCCTGTTCCCACTTCTTAGCTCTGCCTGTCCCTGATGCTTCCCTCTGTGCTCCTGCTGTGTGTTTTGAGTCCTGATGGGCCCTATCTCAAGAGTCAGTGTGTGGGACAGGGAGGGGCTGATGTGGGTACTCAGTGTGGCTCTGTGGGTAGAAGCCTGTAGAGAATAGGAAGACGACCTGGTAGGAACAGGCCTGGTGTGCTAGGTGGCAGAGGCAAGAGGCCAGGAGATGATGTGGCAAGAATGAAGATGAAAGTAGCCACTGATAACAAGTAGGGGCACTCTCTAGGCTCCAAGTTAGGGGAAGAATAGGCTTTATCATTTATGGTGTCTGCATCCCAACAAAGTGCCTGATAAGAATATCAAACAACACCATTAAAGCATATCTCAGAGATATTGAAGACATTGAAGGGTGGGTGTCCCTGAGGAGGAGATGGACTGAAATGGAGGTCTTAGCCAGAGTAGGGCACAGTTAGGCCAGCAACTATGCTACAAGGTCCAGAGAAAGACTCAGGAGAGGTTGGGCCAGAGAGTGGCAACGCCCAAGGGGAAGCTATCAAGTGACTACTGACCATGTACAGGCCCTTGCATGTACCCAGGCTCAGCTTGGCCCAAAATAGTCCTATTAGCCATTGGTAAGCACTGGACTGGTATGTGACTTATGCTATCCCTTGCTTTGTGCTGAGCAAGCCTTAGACTGAAGGACTAGCAGAGTGGACCCTCGGGCCGGTAAGCCAGGTCCCCCTGTGTCCCTCTCGGCATGTCCCCAGCCAGCACGTGTTTTCAGGTTCCCACTACTTTCAGGACAGGGGCTAAGCAAATTAGCTGACCAGGGTCCTGGGGTTGGGTGGACAGTGGGTCTTTGGGTGGTGAACCCAGGATGGCTAATGGAGTGCTGGGCACACAGGGCCTTCACTGGTTTCTTAGTTTCTCATCTGTAACATTAGCCCTTGATTCAAGCATTGGGGTTAGGTGTGGGGTGCCATGCTGGCCCCTGTTGTCCCTGCTGTCTGCCACTGCCCCTAGCTTCTCGCCTCTCAGCTGTTCCTGGTATCTGCATGGCTGCCATTCCCCTACCATCCCCAGGCTCACCAGGTTCTGCCCTGGCTGTCTGGGAGCAGCTGGTGGTCCCAGCTAGTACTGACTCTGTTGCTCTTTCCCTTTTCCTAGGGAGCAAGAGCAGTGGGTCCACAAGGAGCAGCCATCGGACCTCAGGCCGAGAGGAGCGCCGGGCAGCTGGAGCTGGGGGTAGTGGCAGTGAATCAGACCACACAGTACCAAGTGGGTCTGGTAGCACCAGCTGGTGGGAGCGGCCTGTCAGCCAGCTTAGCCGTGGCAGTAGCCCTCGAAGTCAGGCTTCAGCTGTTGCCCCAGGGCTCCCCCCACTGCACCCCCTTACAAAGGCCTATGCAGTAGTGGGTGGGCCACCTGGAGGGCCACCTGTTCGGGAGCTGGCTGCTGTTCCTCCAGAACTTACAGGTAGCCGCCAGTCCTTCCAAAAGGCCATGGGAAACCCCTGTGAGTTCTTTGTGGACATCATGTGATGATCAACCAATGTCTTCAGTGCTGCCTGTGGCAAGAGTCTGTGTTCCTGTTGTGCCAGGAGCTCTATGGGCTTGCCTTAATGGTGGCCAGCCAGGATAGATCAGCTGTGGGGTCTGGGCCAGGGCAGAGGAAGCAGGCTACAGAGGAGGGGCTGAGGGCAGCCTACCACCAGGATATTGGCTTGACATTTTGTCTGTTCTTGGGGCTGCTGATGGTGGTGTAGCTTAAATATCTATAGAGTCTCGTGAGGAGACATCTCTGTCTTGAAGGCCTCAGCACAAGTCTCAGGGACCACCTCCTGGTTCCCTTTTTTGGAAGTGACCTCCATTTAGGACAAGAAAGGCTCTCTTGGGCTCTGTTATCCCTTTTCCCAAAGTCTCACAGAACTGTGCACAGGGGCACAGGCTGACTGTCACTAAGTTCATTGGCCTCACCTGTCAGGCCAAGGTGGGATTCTTGAGGGGTTAGACAGAGCCCTCAAAGCTCTCTGGCTGCCCAGGTGGGGTCTAACTTATTTATTTATTGCTAGCCTGTCTGCTCTAAGGGTGGCAGCTGGTTACCCAGTGGGGGCAGTTTGCATGCCCCTTTCCCCACCTGCTACTTGGCACATGACAACACAGTTTGTACTAAAGGTATGTGGAAGATGGCTAGTAGGGGAGACAGGAGAGAGACCTGGCACCTGTCTACTGTCTCAGTCTCAATGGTAGGTGATAGTGAACACAAGAGCTGCAGAGGTGGGATCCTGTCCTATCACTGTTCTGGTGGCTGCCCACCAGCATGTGCCACTGCCAACCTGGCACAGCAGCCCCACACATCTACACTAGACACTGTGTCAAAGTCTGAGCGACTGGGTAGTTCACATAGAGCTGCTTCTGTGTAAATGCTGCTTCTGTGTAAATGCTATTTTAAACACTAAAAAAGCATTTAATTTTATGGGACTGATGTGTGGCTTGTTTCTCTTTTCTCCAGCTAAGCTGCTTCCGGATTCAGGTGTGGGGGCCAGTCCAGAACTGACCCAGGTCTGATCCTGCCTGAGGATGGAAGATGCTCTTGTCTCTTGCCGCTTAGACATGTGGCTCTGTCCCTGGTGCTGGCCAGTAAGGGGCCTTGCAGGCAACTTTTCTGTCCTTGGTACTAGAAGCTGATTCCAGGGGTCCTGGGTGGATGGTGCTGGCCGTGGTGCTGACCCGTACCCCTGGGTATGCTCTGTCCAAGGTGCTGGTGGCGACCTGGTTCTCTCCTACAGGCTAGGGCTCAGCCAGGAATGGAGAGGGCTGGATGTTGCCTACCTCCTGAGTGTCCTCTGCCTGCTGTCTTTCTTGTTCTGTCCTGATACACACATACATGCCCAGGGTGCTGAGTGAGGGCCCAAGGCTGGGCATGTTCAGGCAAGTAGTACCTTCTGGCCTCCCAGGGTCTGCCTGGGGAATTCTGGAATTCGAAGTATGGCTATGGAGTCCCAAAGAAACTTTTGTGGGTCATTTTCTAAGATAATAGAGCCTGGTCACCTTGGCAGGCCTTAGGTGGACATAACAGGATCTTGCTTTTGAGGGATAGGTGGGCTCATAGGGTCCATCTTGTGCACTGCAGGCCTTGGGGGTGGGGGATGGTCACTGTGAGGCTAAGGTCAGTGGAGTCCGAGTCTATAGTTAAATGGCTCAAGTCTTAGGTTGAGGTACTATTTGGGGGTTTGTTGGCTTAGGAGATTTCTGGTATGGCTAGGTTCACTAAAGGTAAGGTCATTGGGTCAGGGATCATTCATTCTATTCCTGAGTTGCCTCACCACTATTGCTGTTCCCATCTGCTGCTTCCTTGGGGCTCCTTCCCAGGAAGAACTCCTGGGTGTTGAGCTTTGGCAGCCACAGAAGCACATAGCACTTGGGCAGGTGGAAGGTGGCCAGGATGCCCAGGGCACAGAATAGGATAGCACCCATCTGCACAGCTGGCTGGTAGGCCACCTGCACATTGGCCAGGAGGGGCACAAAAGAGACCCAGGTGATGAAATAAGTTAGCATGGCAAAGGTGAGGCCACGGGCACGGTTGTAGCGACCAGGCTGGCTCTGTACCAGGAAAGTGCCCAGAAAGCAGAGGAAAGCTAACATTGCATTGGTGACGTGCACCAAGCCCAGGCTGACCCAGGAACGCATGTGGCAGTGCTCCAGTACCTCTGTGGGTAGCACCGACCAATCTGTCACCACTTCTGGTGGGAAAGCTATTAAATACCAGGCACATAGTGCTGCCTCCACAAAAGTGGCCAATAGTACCACCAGCCAAGCCCAGGGTCCCCGAAGATAGCTGCATAGCCAGTTTGCCCAGTTCAGTGGCAACTCAGACTCCACAAAGGTCTCGGCTGCTTGCAGGAAGAGTGTGCTCAGGCAGCCTGTGAGAGGGAGGTGAGCCATTGGTTGTTGCGCAAGGCAGCTGGCAGAGCTTGGGCGTCCTGGGAACAGAAGGACACTGAGACAGAAGAGGCCTAGGCAAATCAGGCCAAAGCAGAACAGTGACCCACCCGAGGCCTGAACAAGAGGGCTGTCCCAGTGGTGGACAAAGAGCCCCAGAGCAGCCAGTGCTAGGCCCAGCACCAGGCAAAGCAGCAGGAGTAGTGACAGCACAGCTGGCTCCCCCCAAGCCAGAAACTTGGGCCTGCGAGGTAAGCAGGTTGTGCTTTTCTCCGGGGACCACTGGTCCTGGTTACATGGAGTACAGGTGAAGTCATCTGTAATGGGGAAAGAAAGGCAATGTGGGGGCGGGGGCTGGTGATGGGAGACAGAACTCCCCAGCTGGCACCCCACAGTAATTGCCTCAACATTAGCCCTGGGGGAGGGGGTTTGCCACTTGCCAGACTTGTATGCTTCTGTCCCCTAGCTCAGCTATGCAGACTATCTAGGGAAGATGGTTCACCTGGATGCTTCCGGTAGCTGCCTGCCTTGCAGTCCACACAGTCATAGCAGCAGGAATGAAAGCCCTTTACTCTGCGCACCTGGCCATCTTTGCACTGGCGGGAACACTGGGAGACTGGCACCTGGACAAGGAGCCTTGGGTTAGGCTTCCCTTGGCTAGTACTGACCCAAGACCCACAAGCTTCTACCCACCATACTTTTTGCCTATTTTGTCCTTACCTGGTTGCCTGGCCAGTACATTTTAGAGTGCTGCAGCTGAAGGGTGCCATTGAAGGTACCTATAGTATGTAATACAGGTGTAGGGCTCTGCCATACCCACATCTTCAGGTCATATTCCATATCTACATTTCCTTCAGCATCAAACTGCAGTGTCAAGTCTCGAGCATGGAAACTCATATTGTACATGTTCTCCAGTAGCTGTGGAGTGGAGTCAGGGTAAGACTGACCCATGAGCCTCTCAAGATTTGGCTCTGCCCAGGAGCAGGCAAAACCCAGCAAAAAAAACCCTACCCTTACCTGCCAGGGTTGAACATGCTCTGATGTGTGGCAATGTGAGACATTGCACTGTAGGGTGTTGTGAAGGGCTTGAGCCACACTGTACACAGCTGCATATGTTGCAAATATTTGGTGGTGCAACTGGCCAGCTGATAGGTTCTGCAACAGCCCAGATGATAGGTTCTGCAGCATGATGTAGTCACATTGTGGACAGCGTTGCCCCATCACATGTTCCTCCAGATCCAACTCAGCTTTCAGTGAGGCACAGAATGTTGGGTCAGCGGCCAGGGCAAGGTGAGTCTCCACATAATGGGAAAATTCAGGCAATAGGGCACCCCGCTGCAGAAACCCAAGCACAGTACCTACCCGGGCAATATTGGGAAGTGTCATGACCAGGTCAGAAGTCAGCCAGGACTCACTGGCCACCCATACCTTGGGTGAGAGGCCATGATGGATGCTGTAGCTAAAAAGGGAGTAGACAGCACGGGCAGAGGCAAACAGCACTACCACTTGTACTTTACTTTGGTTCACTTGGCGTAGCACATCCACCACCTTGCCCAGCTGTTGGCCACTAGTGTCATGTTGTGGCACCAGGCCTTCATGTGCAATGCAGATACCTCGTGCATTGGCCAGACCAGAAAAGATGCTCAGACCTTCCCGGCCATAGTCATCATCACTACCTAGGGCAGCTACCCAGTTCCAGCTGAAATTCTGCAACAGAGTCACAACCGCCTGCAGCTGCACCCGGTCACTGGGCACTGTGCGGAAGAAGGATGGAAATGTTTCCCGGTCACTTAGCCGATCCATGCTGGCACTATAGCTGACCTGTGGTGATCAAGAAGCACTTCCTGATATGAGAGTTCAATAGGTGCAATTGGTTGAAGGAATACAAAGGAAGTGGGCTCACCTGTGGCATGAGGAAGAAGCTGAAGAACTTGCCTGTAATGAGGGCAAGCTCTGATGAGTGGGGGCCAATGACAGCCAGCACGCGGGGTTGGTACTGTGTGTAGTTGCAGTAGGCAGCAATGCTTTGACTGCCCACCTTGGCTAGGAACATGAGACTAGGCTTCATGGTGACCACTGGCTCGGAGCATGTGTCAAACAGGTCATAGCCCAGTCGCAGTCCAGGGAGCAAGGCAGAGCCATTGTTGATCTCCTCCACAGCCATCTTCATAGCCATGGCCAGGAACAATCCAAGGGATGAGAACCTGAGGCAACATGGAAACTGCAGGTGGTCACCACCTCATCTCCAGATTGGGAGTACCACAGATCCAAGGCTGCCAAGATTCGGCTCACTCCCACCCCAGCTGCTAGCCTCCATACCTGGTACACAGAATGCCATTGGGTTGTGTTCTCTGGTTGAGAGTGGCCTCCTCAGTTGAGCCCAGGGGAAATAGCCCACCCAGTATGTAGTCCCCTTGTGCCTTGAATTGCTGTGACAGACACAAAGAGGCCCCCATCCCAAGCTCCAGGAAAGCAGCCAGGCTGAGGCCCAGGATAGCCAAACCTGGCATGGTAGGTAGAAGTTTCCAGCACTGAAATAGATGTGTTTGTGGGGCTGGAGCCACAGATGTACTGAGTCAAGGGGAGGGAACAGTGGATTTGTTTAGCAAAACCACTGCTGTGCTTGGCTGCCAAGCCCTAAGGAGCTCCGGTGATATATGCAACAATCCCAGGCCTAGTGTTTTGTGTATACTCGACTCCATATCTAATAAACTGTCCAAGAGTGATCCAGTAAGCCAACTGACCAGTGACTGTGGTCTTGTCACCTGCCTATGCCCAAGCCCCTCAGCACTCTTCATTCCTCGAGCAATCTGGCAGACTGTAAAAAGGAAGCTGCAGAAGTGTTAAGGATTCTAGGGTTTCTCTTGACTGGATTAAGGGGGCACAAGAGCCACACTTGTCATACACTTTTTATCTTCTGAAGGCAAGGGCTGCAGAAGTGGTTGCTCAACAACAGTTGACTAGCCAGATCTAACCTTTAGATGGGCTACGAAGAGCTCTGGCTGAATTTCCTGGCCTTCCCCAACCTGCCTGAGTCCTGGGGCAAGGCAGACTCGAGGGTCCCAGCTGCTCTGCTGGGGTTCTGACACCTGGAAGCTGTGGAGCCCCTCTGCCATCCTGCTGATGTTCAGTGTAAGCACTCCTGCCTTGGCAGGCATGCAGGCATCTCTCTGCAGAGTGCTCATGCTGGTCCATGAAAATGAGAAAAGGCCATAAACAAATGGCTTCCTGCAGCTGCTAGAGCCAGGTGTGTGCATGTATGCAGTTGACAGTTCCTTCTTAGCCTCTTCCTCTGTTCTGGCTTTTGTCAACTTAATTAATCTAGAGTTATCTGAAAGGAGAGAACCTCAATTGAGAAAATGCCTCCATAAGATCTGGCTGTAGGGCATTTTCTTAGTGATTGATGGGGGAGGGCCCAGTCCCATTGTGGTGCCATCTATGGGCTGGAGGTCCCATGTTCTATTCAGAAAGAAAGCAGGCTGAGCAAGCCACTATGCAGCACCCCTGCATTACCTCTACATCAGCTCCTGCCACCAAATTCCTACCCTATTTGAGTTCCTGTCCTGACTTCCTTTGATGAAGTGATATAGAAGTGTAAGCCAAATACACCCCTTAACCCCCAAGTTGCTTTGGTCATAGTTCCATCACAGTAACCCTAGCTAAGCCAGGAGCTATTGCTAACTAAACAGGTTTCTGGCACCCAAACATAGTGGGAGCTATTAACTCTTGTTGGAATGGGCACCCCAGTAATCTCAGTGTCGTATGGTGGCCAGCAGGTGTTATGGAAATGACATTTGCATTTCCCTGCTGCTCTGTGAGGATGTCCACAAAGCACATTCACATAATATACATGTACACACAAATCTGTGTGTGGCACACATATCAGCTATTGTATACCTACTTTCTGGCCAGTCTCTTTAAGTTCTCAGTCTTGGCTAGCACTATGTGGCCTTTGGTTCTTAGCTGGGTATAAGCATGGCCAGACAATGTACAGCCCAAGCAGATGAGATGTATACAGTGGAGTACCAAGAAGAAACCACTCATAATGTACCCTCTAGGTTGTGGCCATGAAGAAAGCAGCTGTAATTTTCCTCCAGCTTTGTCACAGTGTCTGGGTATCTTCAGACCTATTTTCCCACTTAGCCCTTTAAGGTAGGTGATTCAGGTGTTTCTTTTCTCACCTGCAAAATGGAGGTAACACAGATCTTCTAATGTATGTGTGATTACGATACATCAAGGACAGATACATGGCAACTCCTTCAGTCCTGGCTGCTGGCTGAACATGTTTCATGATTCACATTGCCCTTTGAGTCTTCAGGATTGGAGACACATGCTTCAGCCTTATCCCTAGGGTTAGCTCCTTCCCCACCTATATATTTCTATGTTCTTCTCCCACATAATCAGGCATCTGACACACCTGTGACCCATCCCAGAATGCTATACCCAATCATGTAGGTATAATTTATTTACGTTGGAAATACTACATATATCACAGTTCTTAAGGAAAGAGATATGCCCCAAAGTTTGCATTTACACACATCAGCTACACTGAGGACACTGTCCTAGGGTTTAACATTAAGACCCAGTGGGAAAGCTTAGCGTCTTATGCACTGGGCATCAGCAATGCTGAGTATGGCCATCTGTCAGACAAAGGGGCCTAGCCGCCTTCCACCAATCATGTCCTGGGTACCATGGCAACAGGAACAGCAGGGCTGGCTAGAGAGAGGTATGGTTTGGCCAGTTAGTATTGACATCTTAGAATCTTGGGGATGCATGTGCTCTTAAGGGGCCACCTTCAGAAAGCTGATGGAACTATACTACAGAAGCTGTGAAACAGGTTGTACTGACTAGGGCAGGCTTTCCTAGAGAGGCTTCAGCTATTGGTTTCATACAGTTTCCATTCTCAAGGAGACGAGGGCCTGTTTGGTATGCAGAGAGACTAACAAGGAAGCAGGTGAAGGGCAAGGAAAGAGCCTTCAGTACTCATGCCACTGCCAGAGGAACTTTATCTTACCTGAGGACAGCTTTTGGAATATGAAGGGGCCCCAAGCATGTATGCCAAAGGGTGTTTGCCTGGTACCAGTGCCATGTCTGAGGCTCAAGATGAGCTTAGGAGGATACATGTTGGCTGAGCATGTTGGCTGTGGGGAAGACAGTTCCAGGGGTCCTGTATCCTTATACCATTTCA
>JADRCC010334318.1:0-18259 GCA_019843855.1 Hylomyscus alleni | reverse complement strand
CTCTCTCTCTCTCTCTCTCTCTCTCTCTCTCTCTCTCTCTCTCTCTCCAACACCACAAATAAATGAATAAGCAAAAGACCAATAAGACACTTAAAAAGCCAAAACCAAACAAAAATGAAACAAAAAGTCCACAAACAAAGCATGGGGCTGGTTTTGAGTTGGCCAACTTCTCCCAGGCATGGGGCCTGCCCTCAGGGGTGGTTGACACACCTAGGGACACTCGATTGGAGAACACTGGTTTTCCCTTTGCCAGTGGGTATCAATTACAAACAGCTTCTTAGTTAGGGGTGGGACCCCAGTCTATTTCTCACTCTCAGTGCTGGGACCTCCCCTGATCTGCACCTGTGCGAGTCTAGTGCCTGCAGTCCCAATCTCTGACTTCTGTTGCGCCTGGAAGGCAGTTGGTTCCCTTGGAGTCGTCCATCCCCTGTGACTCTCACAATCTTTTCTCCTCCTCTTCTGCATAGACAGTCCCCTGAACCTTGGGGGAAGGGGTTTGATGAAGCCACCTACTGAGCACTCCCAAAGCTCTCACTCTTGCACCGTTGCCCTGGTGTGAGCCTCTGTGTTAATTCCTATGCATTGCAAGAAGACACTTCTCTGACGAAGAATGAGAGGGGCATCTGTGGGTATTGCTGTGTGTCCTTAGGAGTCATTTTACTGCCACGATCCTCCAGTGGAATAAGAAGCAGTAGGTTTCCCCTAGGCCCATGACCTATCCAGTCTCAGGTTCTTGTCCATGTTAGCAGTGTCAGGTGTAGGATTCATGTCACAGACTGGGAAGATGTCCAACTGAAGAAGTGGTTGGTTACTCCCATGACATGTGTGACTGTTGCACCAGCACACCTTGCTGGCCAGGCACTGTCGCAGGGACAGGGTTTGTGGCTGGTTTGTAATGACTATCACCTTTCTCCTCCAGTAGCATGCAGGGTACCTTTCAGTGCCATGAATGCCAGTCAGCAGCGGTGAAACTTCCGGCTAGGCACAAGCTTTGATGGTGTGAGTATTATCTTCAGCACCAGAGCTGGTAACCATGGCAACGGTGATGTTTTTCTGGGGGTTCCCACGGGACCCCTTGGACCCCTTGGACCAACAACTCAGTAAGATGTAACCCAGTCCTGGCACTGGAGGTTTTACCTGGTGCAGTGAGATGTCTAGTTGGGCTTCTGTCTGCCTTATTAAGTGGTGGCTCCATCTCCATATGTATTCCTTCACACATGTATGCGTTTTACATTATACATTTTAGGAAGCAGCCTCTACAGTAGTAGGTCTCCCTATGGGTTTTCAAGTCCCCTTTAGTGTTAATTTTTCTCCCCCATGTCCCCTCTCTATTTAATCCCCCTATTCTGGTTTCCCCTTCGTCACCCCAGAACTCTGAATCCTACCTTCCCCTCCTTGGTGGGCCCTACCTGCCATACCTTCTTGGATAATGAGAATGCGGTACATTTACAATGAAATATTAACTCTGCTATTAAGAAAAATGGAAGTTACAAAATTTCCAGGTAAATAGATGGATCTCAGAAAAAAAAAAAAGCCATCATCCTGAGTGAGGTAAGCCCAAACACAGAAAGACAAGATGGTTTCTCTCATATGCAGATGTTAACTTTAAAGCTGCTGTGTGTGATACAATCTGAATAATCACAGATGCTTCTTGGATGTGTTGATTTTGTTTCCATTACATACACATATTTAGCAGTAAGGTCGCTCGCTTACAAAGGATGTTTTTAATACTGGTGAAGTGGGTCCATGCTATTGTCTGCTGCGGCCATAGGAGCTCACGTTCTAGGCTGTACAAAGATTCATTTTTCTCCTGTCTAATTGTCTATCCGGTTCTTAACAGGAGCCATTTTACCACCTATGAAATGGGCTCACTACGGTATTAATTTCCATTTCTCTCATGATGAGTGCATCGCTTCATATATCGACTGACAAATTCTGAGCTCTTGAGGAATTCCTCTCCATCCCTAACTTCCCCTAATTTTAAAACTCAAGAGCTCACAGCTGGGACGACATTCCAGTGGGTAAGGTGCTAGCTGCATAAGCATGAGGACCTAAGTTTGGGTCCCCAGCACCTGTGTTCAAAAGCTTGGCATGGCAGCCCATATTTGTGAGCCCAGTCCTGGTGGCATAAAGTCAGGAGAGTCCCTGTCTCCCTTCACTGGCAGTACAGCCTAGTCAAAACGGGTGGCATCAGATTCAGTAACAGTCCTCGCTCAAAAAAGGTGGAGAGCAATCAGAACTCTACCTCTGGCCTGCACATGCACAAGCAAGTGTCCTCACATACTGACGTGCATACTATACACGCTCACACACACACACACACACACACATGCACACACACGTACACATACACGCACACACACACATGTACACACATGCACACGTACACACACATGTACACACACATGCACACACACATGCACACACACATGTACACACACATGCACACACACATGTACACACAAGCACACATACACACACATGTACACACACATACACACACATGCACACATACACACACATGTACACACACATACATGCACACACACATGCATGCACACACATACACACATGCACACATACATGCACACACACATGCACACATACACACATGTACACACATGCACACACACACACGCACACACGCACACAAGAAAATCAATATATTTATACTTTCACATTGGCCCGAGTCCTTTAAAGTGTGGACATTTCCACTTACCTGACATTTGTCACTCTTTTCTGCAGTTGGTAGTTCCTGTCCATCTTTGTTTTCTTAACTGAGCAGTTTGTTGTTGCTGTTGTTATTGTTGGCTTTTTGTTGTTTTTGTTTTATGTCACTGGAGATCCCTTCCATCTCTTCCTGCTTCTGGCTTTTGGGGTCATAAAGGACGAATGCCTGACTCATGGCACGGCTTTCTTGTGTATTTGGGGGCTTTAGGCCTGTGGTTGAGACTATAGTTAGTGTTGACTTCTGAGCAAAGCATGAGATGGAATCTGATTCCAGCTTCTGCACATGCCCAAACAGATTCCTCACCTTCCCTGTCGCTTAGACTCTCCTCTCTTGTGTGTAGTCTCTTGGCATTGCTGTGGAAACTCATTGACTGTAAATGGAAGGGTTTATTCTGGGGTCTGTACTCTGTTTCTTTGGCCTGTGTGCTTATTTTTATACCAGTATACTGTCTAGGTTGTCACAGGTTTTTAGAGAATTTTGAAGTCAGGTAATGTGGTAGGTACTGCCAGCTCTGTGGTTTTTGCTCAAGATTTATTCGGCTATTTGAGTCTTTTCTAGTTCCACATGAATTTTAAGATAGTGTTTTTATATTACCTTGAGATGCATTTCTGCAATTCTGGTACACATTGCATTTATTCTATAGATCATAACATAAAATGTCTACATACATTTTAGCAAAATTAATTCTCCTAACCTATAAACATTAGGTGTTTTAGTCTCTTCATATTGTTATTACAACATACCCAAGGATACATACTTTATTCTTAAAAAGATGCTTCTCTATTTTAAAATCTTAAAATCTGAAAAGCCAAGATGGGTGCCAAGCTCTTTTCAGCCTCAGCCAAGGGCTCTCTGGGCTGTGCTGAGCTCAGCCTGGCAGGAGATGGAAAGGGAGCTGGGCGTTTGAAGATGAGGCCAAGTCTGAGGGGCCGTCTTGCTTTATACAAATCTAGTGTTTCAAGGACCAACCAATATCCCTCAGGAATTGTACAAATCCCTCTGAGGAAAGTAGCTCTAATAATCTAATCATACACACCCACAACCAGACACTCTAATCATTCATGCTCCCCACACATACACTAATCATACACACCTCTACACACACACACACACACACACATACACACACTCTAATCTTGCATGCCCCCTACATACTCTAATCATGTACGCGCATGCACACACACACACATACACATTCTAATTATGCATGCCTTCACACACATACACTCTAATCATGCACACCTCCCCACACTCTAATCATGCATGCCCCTACACACACACACACACACACACACACACACACACACACACACTCTAAACATACCCTTACATACATACAAGGTGCCACCCAGTCAAGGTCTCACCACCTTTAACATTGCCATTGCTGGGGACCAAATTTCCGTCATAGGAACCCTTAGAAAATCTACTCAAAGTATCTAAGCTGTCCCCAGGATAGATTCCCAGATCCTTGTATCTTTTTAAATGTTCTTCATAATACCTTAGCTTTCAGTGAAACACCCTGATTTGAAATATCTTGATTAAATCTACCCCTTACTGATTTATTTATTTACTTACTTAGTTAGTTAGTAGATGTTGTAAGTAGATTGTTTTCTTGATTTTCTTTTTCAGATAGTTCATTATTACCCTATAGAAAATCTATTGATTTTTTTATGTTGACTTTGTGTCCTACAGTTTTACTGATTTTTTTTTCTAGAAGGTTCTTTTCATTGTGTCATCAAGATTTCTATAAAATTATGTAATCTACAAACAGGGACAATTTTAATGTTTTTCCTTTTTCAATTTTAATGACTTTTTTCTCTTGTATAGTTCTCTGGCTATGACTTCCACTATTATGTTGAAAGTAAGTGACAAGCCCTTGTCTTGTCACTAATTTTCAAATAGAACTCCCAACATTTGCATTGTGAAGTAATGTCAGCTGGGGGCTGGTCATGTGTGTCTGTTACCATGTTGACATCACTTCCTTCAATACCTAATTTTCTGAGGTTTTGTTTAAGTCTGAAAAGTTTGACATTTGCCAAATGTACTTTCTGTGCTGCTGCTATTTCTATGGTGTGTCTTCTTTGTCCTTTGTTCCGATAACATAGTGTACCACGTCTGATGATTGCCTATGTCAGGCTGATCCTTGTATTCCCAATTATATCCTACCTGACACTGAGGAGTGATTTTTATTTTGAAACAAGGTAGACCAGTTGGCCTTGAACTCACAGATCTCCACTTCTTCCCGAATACTGGGACTAAATGCAAGTACCACCAACCTAGACTTTTTTCTTTTTTTTTTTATGATCTGTTGATTTTTGGTTTGCTTCTATTTTGCTGAGGAATTTTGCTTCTATTTCTATGCCTGCTGATTGGGCCTATGAGTCCAAGTTTGTGGTGTTGTTGGTTTGTTTGCCTTTTTTTTTTTTTTTTTTTTTTGTAAAGCCTTTGTCAGGTTTTGCTATCAGACTAATGGTATCTAAATAAAATAAGTTTTAAAATATTTCCTATTCTTGAATTTTAGCATTTGAGAATGATTGGTATTAGCATTGATATTAGAATTGAAAATATTGATATTTTACATGTTTGGAAGGGCTTCACCATGAAGCCACTGCTAGGCTGTGTTCTTTCACATCAGACTTCTTTCATTACTGGCTTAATCTTGCTCATTTCTGGTCTCTTCAGATTTTCTACTTATTCAGGATTCTATTTGGAAGGTTTTAATGTGTGGGGATTTTCCATTTTCCTAGGTTACTCAATTCTTAGGTCTATCTTTTTCATGGCAGTCTCTTACATTATTATTTATGTTGTATCTGCTACAGTATTTCCATTTTTATTTCTGATTTTAGCTGATTTCCCCCTTTTTTCCTTAGTCTAAAGATTTGCTATCTGATTACTACTTTAAAAAAAACCACAACTTTTATAACAGCTAAATACTGCAAAGCTAATCAACGTCCCTTGAAAACTAGTAGGTATGCTGTTTTTGTTTTGTTTTGTTTTGTTTTTTGCTACAGCATTTTTGTCCTTGATTTCATTTTTTTGAGTCTTTTTTAAAATTTAACTTTAAACTTTTCTCCTTTCAAGTCACTTAAGGAATAACATTAGCCTCTTTATTTGATGCACTTCTTTTCTTTTTAAATATTTTTCTGTGCACACATGTAAGTCTCAAAGATTGAACTTAAGTGTTTAGGCTTGGCGCGAGCGCCTTTACACACTGAGCCATCTCATCAACCTACCTTCTCTCTTTCCATGTAGGTGGTTATAGCTAAAACTGCTCCTCTGAGACCTCCTTTTGTGGTATTCCAAACGCTTTGGTATGTGTTTTCATGTGCACTTGAGCTATTGATAATGAACTTGATATTGCCTGTGTACTTGAGAGGGATGCATATTCCATAGGGTTTGGTGGAATGCTCTGTGTGCCCCCAGGGTTCATTTAGTCTGAAATGTGATTGAAGCTTGAGTCTCCTTCATTGATTTCTCTGTTGAGACAATATGTTCATTGCTGCTTCTAGGATATCAAAGTCCCTACTTTGGAACAATTGAAGACAATTACTCTGTTACGGATCTCTTCCTTCCTTCAGATTGCCTTATCTGCTTAGGTGCTCTGAGGTTGGGTCATTTATACCAACAATTGCTATAGCCACTTGGTAAATTGACCTTCTATCATTGTGTAATGGCTGCATTGTCTTTATGGATTTTTACTTAAAATCTACTTGTCACCATAAGTACAATCCTTCCTGCTCTCTTGGTTTACATTTGCACGAATGACTTCATTTTCCGTGCATGTCTTTATGTGAAAAGAATCCCTTACAGACAGCATGCATAATTGGGTTATGTGTGTGTGCGTTTTAATCCATTCATCTACTCTGTTCTTGATACAGAATTTTTTTTTTCTTTGCCAAACAAGTAAAGGAAAACACCTTTATTATACAGGGAGTTAAGAGGAGAAACTTATGTCCCCAAAGGAGAATACAGCAAGAATATAAACAAAGAGAAGGATGGATGGTCGTTGTCAGTGTGGACAGGTCCCCAGGCTCATTAAAACCCCAGGAGTGAGGTCAAATCAAAGTAAGCCTTCCTTTTCCAACACACAGCATAAGAAAAGTGAGAATCTAGGGCGAAAAGGGGTGGATGGGCAAGTAGGTACTCCCGCCCACTATTGGTAGAAATGTGAATTAGGATAACCTTTTTGAGTACAATTTGAAATAAATAACCACTATAATCAATATATTGCACAATAATTTTGCTAGGGACTTACCTTAGGAATATAATTATAAATAGTAAATATATAGTTAATGATCATAGTATTCTTTATAAAAGAGAAAACTGGGACAAACTGAGAATATAAGTTTATTAAATAAATTATAGTGCATATATCATGTGCTAGCCACTAGAATTATGTTAAAGAACCTATTAAAGTAGGAAATGCCCACAAAATATCACTGTTATAAAATATGAGTATGTAACCTCAGTTACATAATATCCTTCGTGTTTATCTACCTGTATATGTATATTTTGCAATATGTATGAAAAGATATAATGAAAGTGTCATATTGGAGAAGCTATTTTCAAGATAGCCATAAGCTAAAAAAGAGAAATTTTTACTTTTAGCATCATTTTTACATTTAGCATCATCACCCTGTCTTATCCAAATGATTTTAATTTTCTGATCATCAAACAAAGCTGACAAACATCTTTCTAATAAAAAAGTACCAATGACTTAACTTCTGTCAATTATACTTAACTCAGAACTTGTAGAGCAACATTTGCATGTGTATGGGTGTGTGTTGGTGTGTGCTGGTAAGGAGTGTGTGTGTGTGTGTGTGTGTGTGTGTGTGTGTGTGTGTATACACATGTGGAGGCCCAAGGCTGCCGTCAGGAGTCTTCATTGATCATCCACTACCTTATGTATTGAGGCAGAGACTTTCAATGTGCCCAGACCTCACAAGTACAGTTACTCTAGCTAGCTGGCTTGCTCTAGGGATACCTTGTTTCTACCTTGATACAGAAATTTATGTTTAAGGAAGCCATTGATAGTAAGAACTTATAGATTTATTTTGTAGTTATTTGGGGGATTATTTTATAGATCATTTATTTCTTGATTATTCTCCTTTCTCTTTTTGCACTTAGATGATTTTATTGACAGTATGTCTTAATTCCTCACTTTTTATTTATTATTTTGTATCTATTTTAGGCTGTCGCTCTGTTACCAAAAGGCTACATAAATAGTTCCAATAGTTGAATGGGCTATTTTATGTTGTTACCAACTTAACTTTGATTATATACAACTCTAAATATCCTGTTTTTCCTCTCTCATACAATCTATGCTTTGATACCACAGGTATCTTTTGTGCTGTATAATTCATGAAAACTTACTATTTTTTATGATTTTGAAAGTTATTTTGTGTGTGTGTGTGTTTTGGCTGCATATATGCAGTACCCAAAGCAGTCAGAGGGGAGCACTGGATCTCCTGAAATTGGAGTTGCAGGTGGTTGTGAGTCACCATGCCAGTGCTGCTGACTGAACCTGGGTCTTCTGCAAATGTGGCAAGTCCCCCTAACCACAAGCCATCCCTCCAGCCTCCATAACAAATTGTTAAAGAAATTGTCTTTAATGGCTTTGTGCTAAAGATGTGAGGTTTGTACCACATTAGTGTAGTATTAGGGCATCCCAGCTTTGACTGTGCTTAATACAGGAAACTAGAAGATTCACTGGGAAAACATTTCCTGTTACTAATTAGTGGCCCTCTCCTTTAGCTTCTAGATCCCTACAGCATTTCTTGAAAGAACAGCTTTTGTTTTTTTTTTTCTGTGAATCTTTAACTGTCTGTCATTTCTGAAGATGAGGTTTGTTGTGAGTTTTCTTCCGTCAGCAACTTTCGTTGCTTTGACAAACTTGAGGGAAGGAAAGTTTGTTTTAGATTACTGTTCAGAGCTGTTTCAGCCTGTCCTCCTGAGAAGCTCTGCTGGAATGCTCTGTGCAGTCCAGTCAGGGAGCTGGATGACAGCAACAGCTGTTCAGTCACGATGAGCCAGTGAGAACAGACTGGCTGGAGCCAGATGCAGGCTCTGACCTTCACGGGGACTTATCTTGCTCCCAGTGATGAAATCCTGCCAGTGGGGCTCCATCAATACATCCCCTGAAAGCTGCACTTGCCTTGAGGAAAATCTTTCAGCCTTGTGGGGAAACATTTCAGATTCAAATCACAGTAGGCCTCTGAACTACCCATAGGGTTCTCCCCTCTACAGGTTTTACTGAAAGGAATGTAGCTAAGCTAATGTACCTCCTGTGCCTGTGACTCAGTTTGTCCCTTTTGCTCCTTTCAGGGTTTTTTTTCTTTGATTTTTAATAGTTTGATTAGAGTAAATCTTGTAGTCACTTTTTGATTGGATTGATGTGAGGACCTTTAATCTTCTTGTACATGGTTATTTATAGCTTGCTTAAAATTTGATCTACTCCTGTTCTTAAAGTGAGCTTCCTCCTGCTTCCCATAACTTACATATTTGCTTTTTTGATTGGGTCCCATGTATCCTATACACTGGGTTTCTTTATTTTTGTATTTTATTCCATCTATATGTAGTGTCAAATAACCCATTTTTGAGAAGGTCCAATTCTATTCTTCAGTGGCTAATATTCATTATCAACTTAAAAAGATTTAGGGTCACCATAGAAATGAATTTTCTGACACATCTATGAGGACTTGTTGTCTAGATCAGGTTAACTGAAGTGGACATGCCTGTTCCAAGGGTAGATAGCACCATTCCGTGGCTGCAGTCCTGCACCGAATAGAAAGAAAACTAGCTGAACCTGCTTCCTGACTCTGGATGCATCGTGGACAGCCACCTCCTGCTCCTGCTGCACTGTCTTAGTCGGGGTTTCTACAGTAGCAGCGAAACACCGTGGCCAAATCGCAAGTTGAGGAGGAAAGGGTTTATTTGGATTATACTTCACAGTCGGTTGCTGACAGGAGTCAGAACTGGGCAGGAACCTGGAGGCGGAGCTGATGCAGAGGCCATGGAGGTTTAGAAGAGAGCCAATCTCCCTTACCCTAGCAATGCTGATGGGAGCTGGTATCGCGGTGGGGGTAGGGACCGGAGTAACCACCCTAATTGAAGGGAAACAAGAAATCCAATCTTTAAGGGAAGCTATAAATGAAGATTTGGGGATGTTGGAAAAATCCATTGATGCTCTAGAAAGGTCCTTGACTTCCTTGTCAGAAGTAGTATTACAAAACCGAAGAGGTTTAGATTTATTGTTTTTAAAAGAGGGTGGACTGTGTGCCGCTTTGAAGGAAGAATGCTGCTTCTATGCAGACCACACGGGAATAGTCAGAGATTCTATGCAGAAATTAAGAGAAAGATTAGAAAGTAGAAAACGAGATCGAGAAGCCCAACAGGGGTGGTTTGAGTCTTGGTACTCTAAATCACCGTGGATGACTACCTTGCTTTCTGCTTTAGCTGGACCATTTCTTATCATATGCTTAGTCTTGATTTTTGGTCCCTGATTAATAAATAGAGGAATTGCCTTTGTTAAGAGTGGGGTAAATGCAGTGCAGCTTATGGTTCTTCAACAACAATACCAACACCTATTTAGGATTGAAGAAGAGGAATATGAGTTCCATTGTGAGGATGTGCATCTCTGACATTCTAAGATTAGAATTAGTTAATAGAAGAAGAGGGGATTGAAAGAAAATGAAAGAAAATTAAGTTTTGAAGCCTGTGCTAGCTAATTAGAGGACCACCAGCCTGAGAGAAATACACTGTGACAAGCACAGGCACACCTGGGGAGGCCTGAACAAAAGCAAGCTGTTAGCATTCCGGGAAGAGATAGGCCTTGAAGAATGGGCCATCTGATTTTCCTCGAGATAGTTTAACCAGAGATTCCTGTTAACTCAGATTAACACCATCCTTAGGAATTCTCCTACGCCTTGATCTGCACGTACTATAGCTGATGTTTAAGCTAAGTCAATTACGTATAGCCTCGCTGATCCCCCTGTCCCCCGGACTTCTTCCATATATAATCCCCTAACTCCTGAGCCTGGTCGTCGATCCCTCTGTCTCCTGCATGGGACACGTGTGTGACGGCCCGGAACTCCGATAATAAACTACCTTGTGTGATTGCATCAAGACGGTCTCTCGTGGTTCCTTGGGTACACGTTCTCCCGAGACCTGAGTGGGGGGGTTCCCCTCTACGGGGTCTTACACTGCTTACTGACTTTCTCCCTTTAGCTTGCTCAGCCTGAAGTCTTGCAGAATCCAGGACCACCAGCCCAGGGACTTCATATCCATCATGGGCTGAGCCCCTTCCACATCAACCACAAATTAAGACAATGCTCTCCAGGCTTGCCTATAGCACTGTGTTCTGGAAACATTTTCTCAGTTGAGGTTCCCTTCTCTCAGATGATTATAGCTTGTGATAAAAGTGCCCAGTACACTCCCAAAGAGCAATTCTGGTTGGTATGATTGCAGAGATTGGTTTAACTAGACAGATCTGGCACTTGGAGCTTACATCGCTCTGTTCTGGGGTAGACCGGAAGAAGAAATATGAGGGTGAGGCTGGCAGTGGGTTGACTTAGAGCCCAGGATCCAGGGACTTACTTGCCTGCTGTGGAATAGGTCTGTAGTCTATGGCCACTGAAGCAGCCTGGAGCCAGGGTTGGCAAGTACAGGCATAATAAAGGCTTCAGCATTTAGCCATGCCTGAAGCCGTAGTGCTGGGGAGAAACTGGGATGAAGGCCACTGGATCCTGGTTAGGGCAGAACCTGAATGGCTGGGTTTGGCCTGGCTATGAAACAGACCAGGTACTATAGCAAGCGTTGGGGTTCAGTCCAAAGCTAAAGACCTGGAACCTGGGGCTGTTGGAATTAGTCTGAGGTCATGGGGACTAGCCTGAAGTCTGAGTTTCTGGTGGCTGGCATAGAGCTTGGGACAGGCTTGAAGTTGAAGGCTTGGAGTCATCTTAGTTCACTAGGGGTGAGCGTAAGGGTGGAAAAAACCTGAAAATCAAACGACACAGATAAGGGTGGAGTGTGGGGAATAGTCCAGAGACATCAGCCTGGAAGCTGATGTCATGGAGTCCTGCCTAGAGCCGCATTTTCCTGCGACCCGGGGAAAAGAAGTACTGGGCTCTGCGTCAGTTTCTACAGCACTGGCTCCTGCATCAGCTTCGGCCTACAGGCTCCACAGCTGTGCATTTCCCTCTCTTCCCTCCACCCCGAAGGTCTCCCTCACTATGTGTTGCATGGGCCTGGATAAGGGGTACAGGAAACCGTCCCTCCTCTTTGCAGCGCATCGTTTCTTGTGTCTGTGTAACATCTGCTCGTGTCATTTTTGTCAAGTTCTCATTGATATATTTTTGTGAACGGATAGTTGTGCAATTTGATGCTCTCGTGGAGAGAGGTGCACAGGAGAGTCCTATCCCACTATCTTTTTGATGTCTTTATCCCAAAATGAGATTTGATCAAATAATCACAGTCAATGTTAGCAAGGTTAATGTATTAAAAAAAAAATCAAAGTTCCTATATCATCAGTCATTGTAAAGATTGATTGATAGACCACTTTAGCAGTGCCTGGAACACAGCAGATGATACATATTAATGTTTACTAGAATTACCAATTATGTGTCCTTGATCCAACCATGTAACTTGATTGGTCCTCTTTATTTTAATAAGTAAAATGAGGACACTGCAGCGGAATCTCCTAATTCCTCTTCATCCTTTCAAAGTCTGAGGCTTCAGCCACTGTGAGTGACTAAGCCAGTGAGCCAAATTTCAGCAAAAAATAACCTGAAGTAGATAGAGAACATGAGAGAGGCCATAAAAGAAGAAGAATGTGTCAACCAGAAAGTCTCCAGCCCCCACCAAACAAACACCTTCTAACGCACATATGACTGAGTAGATGAGCCTGTGTCCTTGGCCATCTCCAACACCTGAATTGGCTCTGGAGAAGTCTGGGCAGGTTGTAGTAAGAACTTGTGCCACCTGCGGGTTAGGTTGACTTGTGTAACAGCTCCCCACCGGGTCTAGGCCAATGGTGTACCCAGAAGCTGATCCCAACTCCTCCATCTGAGGAGTTGGTGTACTCTGAGTCGTCTCCATGTGCCTACCTGTGGGCGGCTAAGCACCTACGTTCCCACTTAAGGTAGAAAGTGTCATCAGTCTCAAGCAGTGATGTCATTTAGTACTCTGAGACAAAATGGTGTTTGGTGAGAACTGACAACAAGAAGGGAGGCCAAATATTCTACCTTCAGAAAGGAGTAGCTAAGGAAACAATCAAAACTTGACAACTTGTTTCCTGAACAAAGCCGCGGTCCTGAGCTGCAGAGAGCTAAGACCCCAGCAAGTCCTTGGCACAGGCCGAGATGGAGGTTATGGGCAGCTCGGAGAAGGAAGGAAAGGTCACAATCACATTTCAGACTGAAAGCCGGTGCTCCCAAATGGAATACACAGCATTGTTTTGGTTGTACTCATGTCTGTGTGGAAATAACGCGTGGAGCAGTAGAAGACCGACTACTCTGGGTTGGCTGCTCATTCTGGCAAATGTTCTGCATGAGCTCTAGTGCCCGTGACCCTGGGGCTCTAGTCCCCTCACAAGACAAAACCATTCTCCAGTCAGCGAGGCCCTGTCAGGAACTCAGCCGCCGCCACCACCCCTCCCCCCACTGCTGGTAAATTCCAGCTCCTCCAAGTCTCTTTTCCTGTCCCTTTATAACACAAGGTGGTTACTTGTATTTCCTCTGGGGACCTGAACCATCAACCCACTTATTTGTCAATGACCCCTGTCATAGCCCAGGAACATGCCAGCCATTTCTGATGGGTCCCTGCTAGATACGTCACTTGTATCTAGATGTAAGATTAAGCCTCAGGCGAGCATACCACTGGAAGGCTTGCTGAATTGTTTGGTGAAGATGACTGACAAGACTGAAAGAGGAAGCTTAAATATCTGTACAGCTGATAACAGTTATCCTCACGACATCTGAAGACTCCAGCAGCATAGTGAAATTGACCGTGGCTAATTCTGAGAAGCCAGACTTCTCTGTGTCTGGGGGACGCAGCATCCCGTCTGAAGCTCTAGGGACACCAGCCAGCTTTTGTGCACAGTTGTCTGTAGCTGAGCCAGCCTGAAAGAGGACTTCTGGGTAAATCCATCACAGGGCTGTCACCACATGCTACTGCTTAATTGATGCCGATTCAAAGACTATAGATTATACCTCCCTACCTTGACTCACCTCAAGTATCTGAAAACTGCCACATTGCTTGCATTGAGGTTGTGGCCTTATTCCAAGAGTGTGTGTGTGTGTGTGTGTGTGTGTGTGTGTGTGTGTGTGTGTGTGTGTGTATGTGTATGTGTGTGTGTGTGTGTGTGTTTCAGGGAGGGGTTATATCTTAAAATCCACTAGCCATGGAATGCCAGAGTCAGTTTCTCTTGTAAAATTTTATTTTGCTATCTAAAGATAGTTTTCTATTATTTTCTGCCCCGTGTCTTCTGATAAGACTTCAGCCATAATTGGGTTGTTCTTCCTCTAGATGCCCTTGACACCTTCCTCTTGACCACATCAAGGTTTGCTCTTTATCTTTGTCTTTTGACACCTGGAAGATTTGCCTCAAGGAAGTAGCCTGACAATATAATCCCCAGTGTCGTATTAGAGCACAACAAACTGCTGTTGCTTCCAACTATGACACAAGGCCTGCCAGGCCGAGGTTCACAGAACACAACCATAAATCCTGGGTGCATACGTGTGCAAACATCCAGGGTGCAGAAGCCTTGGAACTCTGCACTGGACAGAGGAGGCACGTACTCACACTAGAAACATGCAGAAGAAATGCAGTGTTTAAAGATGGATGAAAGGTCTGAGGGGAAAGCAAACTAAAGAGAATGCTAAGACGGATAAGTACATGAAGACTATCCATCTCTCTAGTCAAAAGCCGTGAACTCACGAGCAGTAAGATGAGATTCAAACCACATTGGCACTGTGATGTAATACCTAGTTTAAATGACTGTCAAGCGGTGTTTCTCAGCCTGTGGGTCACGACCCCTTGAGGGTCACATATCAGATTCTACATGTAAGATATTTACTTTGCAATCCGTAACAATAGCAACATTAGAGTATTGAAGAAGCAACAAGAATAATTCTATGGTTGGGGGGGGGGGTCACTACAACATGAGGAACCGTGTTAAAGGGTCACAGCATTAGCAAGGTTGAGAACCACTGCAGAAATGGAATAATACAATTTGTATTTTGTTAATAAGTTTAAGAGACAAGAAAGAGACTAGCAGGACTAAGGACTGGCCGGAGGTCCAACCAGTGTCTCAGAGCCCCTGGCAAGTGTGTAATGATGACGGGTGGCAGTATTTTATGATGGTGTGCAAGATCTTACCTCATGACTAGTAAGTCTGTTCCAGTTCTTGATCAGGGGAAATGACATGGGCCCTTTGAAGCCATGTAAAACACTTTTTATCTTTAAAAGTATTGCTGCACACAGAGAAACCTAGATAAAAATCTAAATATTGCTGCACCATAAACAGAAAACCACCCATGGCATATCAGTATTCCAAAATGCTACCAAGTCATAAGAGATTAAAATATGAATTCATATAATAGCTTTAATGTGCAGCACCCTACAAGAGAGAAGGCAACTATAACCGATTACAAATACAGGACTCGATTTATATGAAATCCCAGATAAGGGCAAAAATGTAATATCAGGATTAGGCCAGCATTCGATATGTCCGGGGTAGGAGGAGGCCGGTTGTCACTTGTGGGTGAGTGTCCATACACACACATGCACAATGTGTGGAAACCCAAAGGTGGCATCTGGAATCTTCCTAATTTCTCTTTCTATTGAGGCAAGGTCTCTTGAGCCAATCCAGAACATGCCGCTAAGAACAGTCTGATTAGCCCATTTGTTCGAGGAGTCTCTGTCTCCCTTATGGGACTTGGATCACAGAGGTGTCATTCCTGCATTTGGGCTCTGGGGATCTGGTCTACAGACTTGCTTGCACAGTACACCCTCTAACCCCTGAACTGTCTCCACAACACCCAGTGACCCTACTGGCTTTACGTGGGCATCAACACAACATTTGCTTGACGAGTTTAGGTGTGGCCAAGTGTGGGCACTGGCCTGCCGTATACCCTTTTTGACCCTGTGTTTCCATCTGTAAGTGTAGATGACTTTATTACTAACTCACTGGGTTGCTGAGAAGATTAAATGGAGGAATAAGCTCTCTGCTCACGTTATCTCCAAGCCATTTTCCTCCCTAGGAGAAATGGGTTCTGTTGCTCCCTCTGGGACCCTTGGGAGGCGCCCAGTGCCTCAGTTGGATAGCTCTGTCCCAGAGTGCACTTGACTCTATCTCGGGAAATTGCAAACCCTGCGATACCACTGAACACCTGAGCTCTGGGTGTCTGAAATACAGCCAGATAGGTGCAGAGCTGGCCATTTGAGGGTTTTGTATTCCTGTTCCTTGTCTGAGAAGCCTCAGGCACTGCCATCAACATTTAAAGTAATTTTCTTTTTCAGAGTAGTGCTACTAATTTAGAAAAGTAAGACCTGAAAGTCTCCTGCCTTATTCTTGTTCTATATTCCTTTTCTATCTACTTCTATTTTATTATGTAATACATTCACAGGAAAAAAATAGCCATCTTTTTTTTTTTTTTTTTGGTAGATAACCCTTAAGGGTATGTTCATGTTACTCTGAATTTTAGATGGGAAACCTAAGATGTTTTACCTGAATCCAACTCTAATATCACCGTATTAACACAATGATACTATTAATATCACCGTATTAACACAATGATACTGTTAATACTACATGACTATATTAACACAATGATACTATTAATACTACATGACTATATTAACACAATGATACTGTTATTAAACAAATATAATAAAAATATTAAACAAAAATATTAAAACACAATTTTAAATAAAGCCACAAAGCATCCATCACTCCATGATAAGTCAAAGGCTGCTTCTCTGTGCTTCCTGTTTTTTGAGAGCATCGTGTTATTTTGGGGTTTGACCTCTGTTGGTACAGCCTGGATGACTCTTGTGAGGTCGCAGCAGGGATCCTGACAGTTGCCCCAGCATGACTTGTGAGGCGTCCGACAGTGAGTACCATATCTCTTATTTGCACACAGATGCTTGTATCCCTGGTTGCAAACCCAATGCAGATACACAGAATTTAAATTGGCACCACACCCTCATAGACTTGTATATGTCAGGAAATGTTGGGCAACTTTT
The DNA here is from genome assembly GCA_019843855.1 of Hylomyscus alleni. Taxonomy (NCBI): domain Eukaryota; kingdom Metazoa; phylum Chordata; class Mammalia; order Rodentia; family Muridae; genus Hylomyscus; species Hylomyscus alleni. The sequence continues at coordinate 1,284 of JADRCC010334318.1, read as the reverse complement.
TAACGTTTACTTAGGACCTCAGAATTGTTACTGCGAATGAATTAAATTGCATTTTTCTCCTTTTTGTGAAGTTGAGGTGAAAACTAATGACCTGGATAAGAGATTTCCTCCCCTTTGGTAATTAGAAAGTCTTTCAGTTTCAGTTATTTAATCTCCAGGGCAGGGTAAGTGACTGCTCTGTATGAGTGAACTGCAGGCTGCAGGTCCACTTTAATTAGAAGTTTTTCACAGTATGAATGATTTGTTAAACAAATATTAACAACGTAAATGCTTGACGACATGGGAACTGTTTTTTACCTTCTACAAGATTAGCACCATGTCACACGGAAATTCACCATCTACCAAATCCTACAAGAGGACATTGATTTCTCTCCCCGTTTAGTTATATTTGGGTGGCATTTACACTGTCACCTGTTTCCTTTTATCTCCAATAAGATCATTAGATTTGTAAGCAAAACACCCATCCGATAGGCATCCCGCTTCCGCTTTTGTCTCAAGAGTATGAGACCCAGCAATTAGTTGCTAGTTGGGCAAGTTTACGTCATTGTCCACCAAGAATTAGAGGTTTGGGGTAATTTATCATAAAGCCTCCAAGCCTGGCTGTTAGGTGTGCCACCGAGCTGCCCCATCGCTGAATGTTGTCCCCGATGATCCTCTCATGCATGGGCCTCTTGTAACTTCTGAGCACTCTGCAAAGAGAAAGAAAATTTCCTCTGCGTTGGTTTCAGCCAAGCATTTTAATCAAACCTAGGCAGATTAAATCCGTTCTGTGAGAGAGGAGGGTGCCAATTTAGCTGTTACCAGATCGATGAAACAAGTCAGATTTTGAAAGGTTGCGAGGCTCCGATCAGAGAGCAGGTAATTGGGTAACTGTCTATGAGCCGGACAAGCCAGATACGTATTGATCAAGAAAGGAAAAAGTCCGACTTGATTAACCTTCTAGGTGTCAATAAACCAAGGGCTGGTTTTAAATGTAATTTCACTTCTGTTCTTCGGGATGAGGCCAGAAATAGCCCATGGAGGGCTGTGGGTAAAGTAAGTTTTGCTAAACCAGGGTCTTTCTTGCCCTGCTGTTCAGAAAAAGTATTTGAGAAAGGAGCAGAAATTTTCATCTCAGGCAAAAAATGTTTTCTCCTGGAAGCAAGCATGTGTAGACAGAGAGACTTAGCTCTTGTCGAGAAGCCTCTCACACAGCTCTGTCTCGCTTCACAGGGGGCTGCAGAACAGCTCCCCAGTGCCAGGTCACCAGTCCCAGGTCACCAGTGCCAGCTCCCCAGTGCCAGG
>JADRCC010334283.1:0-12179 GCA_019843855.1 Hylomyscus alleni | reverse complement strand
TAAAAAAAAATAAAATTTACATTCTTCCCTTATTTCTACCCCTCCAACCCAGCTGCTAACCAGCATTACTGCTTGTCTTCATCTTCATGTTGTGTCCCCTTGCAAGTCAGAAATTTGGTTCCTGTACTTCTCACACCCAAGCCCTGCATGACATTAATTCCCTAGGTAGCTTTACTGAGCATCTGATGCTCTGAGTACAGAAGACACAGTAGTGAAACAATCCGAAAAGACCTGTGCCTTCCCAGAGATGGCATCCTCATAAGGGAAGATGAGAGAGTCCGTGTGCTTGGTGATGTCATATCGTGAAACGTTCTGTTCATCACTGCTTCTGCCTTCTCTTAACTCCTTTCTCCGTTCCAGCCTTTGCATCTTCCTCCCTTCTTTGTTCAGTCTGTAGCATCTTCAATTTTGTGGTATTTTTCCCCCACGGGTCTTTCTGATTCTAAACCTTTCTCTCATCTCCTGTTTCTTTCCCATAAAGCTGGTCTATAATATTCTATATTAATTTTTAGTGGCTTCTGTCTCTATATAAAAACAGAAATTCAAGCAGGGCGTGCAGGGACTGCAGGTATTGTGCTCCTGGCTTGTTCTTTAGTCTCATCTCTCGTTGACTGCACACTCATTGTCAGTCCTTGTTGCCATCTCTATCATCAACAGCCACAACCCATGCCCACAAACCAGATGTCCCACTTGTGTGGGGCAACCTGCTCTGTTTTCAAGACTCTAGTCATTTTGGTTTCTCAGCTTTTGTCCATTCATTCCATTTCTTCTTAGTGGACTCCCATTCCCTTTTCTCGGTCAACTAACTATAGGTGGTCTTCCACTCCACAGAAGCCACTTTAGGAAGCTTTTCTGTATACCCAGGAGTAACCCTCACCTTTGCTTTGTGCTCCTGTGAGGCTTTGTGGGACTCCACTTTCTGCCTGCCATTTTTCGTACACACATACTTTTCTTTGTATAAAACAAGAGACTCATTTCCAGGAAGGAGTCCCAGTCCTTGTTCAGTAAACATTTGTTGAGTGGATAAACTATCACCAAATGGTTGGGTTTAAAAGACTGATTTAAAGAAAATGGAAAATTTAAAGATAAGTAGGCTATGCCTCACAAGTGTTAAGAATCAATTTTAGCTCAAGAGTCTATTGGATGCTGTGCTATTGTTGAGCGACTAAATGGGTATTGTGTGAAGGAGGGTGAGCGAATGACATATAATCATTGTTTACTGAGACTTGGTATAAGTAAGAAAATCTGAGAATTGCAAAAGCACAGAATACCCCAAAATATGCTTCAGCAAGGGACCTGAATCTTTGGTTCTATGTATATTAAACTATACTCAATACGGGAAAGTAAAAAATGCACCCAGGGAAATATAGCAGAAACATAAAATGACTTAGGGGAAACCTAATTAGTTTGTTTGTTTTTCCTGAGAAATAAATGAGTCTCTTTCTCACTGTGAAAACAACAAAATGAGGGTGTGCTGCTGAATTATTCTCAGGTTTGCCATTTTTAAAATCCAGCAGGTCTCAGGTCAAATAGGAAGAAGGTATGGAAGAATATACTGGAGAAATTAAACTGACTCCCTTTCAAAGTACTATTTATCAGCTTAATTTGTGACATATCTCTATCACAGTTGGGCATCGAGTCTGTGAAAACAGACAGAGGTATTGAGTAGAGCTTTCGAAATGAAAATAACCATGACATTACACCGAAAGGCAGGCAGAAGCTGCAAAGACACTTCGGTTCAATCGATCAGAAATAGAAAGGAACATTCCACAGCCATTCCCTGCTGCTAGCTACTTACAGATGACATCTGTGTGTGTCAAATGGTTTGTACCGTGTCTGAGAAGTTTACAGGAATGCTATAGCTGCAGGTAGATGATCAGCAAAGGAAAGTCTTACGATTTCAGAAAAGTCCATCTATAATAAGGTTAACCAAATAGATTCAAAGACACCCAAATGGCACATTAGAGTTTCTACAGAAGAAACATTTCTACCTGGAAGTGGTTGCTCATGCCAGAATCCCAATACTCAGGAGGCTGAGGTAGGAGAGTTGCCATAAATTCCAGGCTAACCTGAACTACAGAATAAAACACTGTCTCAAAAGATAAACCACAAACACCTTAATTTGTCCCTTTGCCCCCACAGGACAAATACACATTTCTGAAATGTTCCATGTTTGAATTCTTAATACAATCTGCAGAGACATCATGTGAAAAAAAAAAAAGAGTTAGACTCGGGAATTCAATCATTGGATGCAGCATCTTTTATTTTGTTTTTAATTTTTTTCTTTTTACAGTACTGGGGATCAAACCAAGGGCCTTGCACATAGCAGACAAGTGTCTTGTGACAGAGCTACAGTCAGCGCCAGTGCCTTTTAAAGTCTAGCAGGATATCATAACATTTCCCCTGTGAGTCACTAGTTCCTGAAAAACACTTAAGACAATTGATTAATGTAAAATTTAAAATGCTCTGATTTGCATTTCCCTGATAACTAAGGATGTCGAACATTTCTTTAGATGCTTCTCAGCCATTCAGTATTCCTCATTTGAGAATTCTTTGTTTAGCTCTGTACACCATTTTTAATAGGGTTATTTGCTTCTCTGGAGTCTAATTTCTTGAGTTCTTTGTATACATTGGATATTAGCCCTCTATCAGATATAGGATTGGTAAAGATTTTTTCCCAATTTGTTGGCTGCCGTTTTGTCCTATTGACAGTGTCTTTTGCGTTACAGAAGCTTTGCAGTTTTATGAGGTCCCATTTGTCAATTCTTGATCTTAGAGCATAAGCTATTGCATTTTCTTCAGGAAATTTTCTCCTGTGCCTATTTGCTCGAGGTTCTTCCCCACTTTTTTTTCTGTTAGTTTCAGTGTATCTAGTTTTATGTGGAGGTCCTTGATATACTTCAACTTGAGCTTTGTATAAGGAGATAAGAATGGATCAACCCTGAGATTGTACCTCACACTAGTCAGAATGGCTAAGATAAAAAACTTAGGTGACAGCAGATGCTGGCGAGGTTGTGGAGAAAGAGGAATACACTCCTTCATTGCTGGTGGGATTGCAAGTTGGTACAACCACTCTGGAAATCAGTTTGGTAGTTCTTCAGGAAACTGGACATAGTACTACCTGAGGACCCAGCTATACCACTCCTGGGCATACATCCAGAAGATCCTCCAACATGTAATAAGGACACATGCTCTACTATATTCATAGCAGCCTTATTTATAATAGCTAGAAGCTGGAAAGAACCCAGATGTCCCTCAACAGAGGAATGGATACAGAAAATGTGGTACATTTACACAATGGAGTACTACTCAGCTATTAAAAACAATGAATTTATGAAATTTTTAGGCAAATGTATGGATCTGGAGGATATCATCCTGAGTGAGGTAACCCAGTCACAAAAGAACACACATGGTTTGCACTCTCTGATAAGTGGATATTAGCCCAGAAGCTCAGAATACCCAAGATACAATCCACAAACCACATGAAACTCAAGAAGAAGGAAGTCCAAAGTGTGGATACTTCAATCCTTCTTAGAAGGGGGAGCAAAATGCCCATGGTAGGAGTTATAGAGACAAAGTGTGGAGCAGAGACTGAAGGAATGACAATCGAGAGACTGCCCCACCTGGGGATTCATCCCATATACAATCACCAAACCCAGACACTATTGTGGATACCAACAAGTGCTTGCTGACAGGAGCCTGATATAGCTGTCTCTTGAGAGCCTCTGCCAGTGCCTGACACATACAGAAGTGGATGCTCACAGCCATCTTTTGGACTGAGCACACACTTCCCAATGAAAGAACTAGAGAAAGGACCTAAGGAGCTAAAGGGGTTTGCAGCCCCATAGGAGGAAAAACAATATGAACTAACCAATACCTCCAGAGCTCTCAGGGACTAAACCACCAACCAAAGAGTACACATTCTGGGACTCATGGCTCCAGCTGAATATGTAGCAAAAGATAGCCTAGTCAGTCATCAATGGGAGGAGAGGCCTTTGGTCTTGTAAAGGCTCTATGCTCCACTGTAGAGTAATGCCAGGGCCAGTAAGCAGGAGAGGGTAGGTTGGTGAGCAGGGGAAGGCGGGAGGGAATAGGGGATTTTTCAGAGGGGAAACCAGGAAAGGAGATAAAATTTGAAGTGTAAATAAAGAAAATATCTAGAAAAAAAAATTAAAGTATATCTCGTTAAGCTATGAATGATAAAAGACCATTGAAAGGGAAAACAGAAATCCTGATTAACAATTGTAGGAGGCTTTTATGCATACTATGGCTTTAGTTTTCTTTCTGGTATATGCAGAGATGACTTGGTACAGAGCAAATACAGATGTACTTTCAACAACAGAACTTCCGAAACCTGAAACTTCTTTGTGTTTACTTCCTAGCCTTCAAAAGTATGAACTTTTTGATAAGATTTTTAAAGTTGTCACTTTGTCAAAGTTACTGACTCTAGTAAGGGACTTATATTAATATGCAAGAGGCAAGAAAAGCAGAGGAAATTCAAATATAATTTCAGTTGAGAAAATAAAACAGCATTGGAGATAGAAATGCAAATTTAAACTTAGAATAGTAATATCAGATTCAATTATACAAATAATATACAATAATATACAAATAAACAAGTTCCATATTAACCATAGCCATTCCCCAGTAACCATAGGGACTGATCCTAGTACCTCGCGTGAGCCTCATACTCATGATGATGCACACTTGAGGATACACAAGTCCCCTCAATTCAACAGAGCTTTGTTATCTAGATGATACAGCCTTCCACATAGGTTCCAGTGTCAACTCTAAATGAAAATCTACTGCAATGTAAACGCTTACGAGTAGCAGCACTTTGGCTGTATTGGTCAGTGCTCTATGACGAGAAACTGAGTCGGTACACATACAGGTGCAGTTCTTTTCAAATAGTTTTAGTCCTTGGCTGGTTGAATCTGTGGATGTTGGACCTGCAGTTTCTGAACGGATACTGTGATAATTCCCCATGGAATATTTTTTGAAAAAGCCTCGTATTTTGTGCTGAACTAGTAGAATAAAAAATGCTGCGGAGACAGAAACTGGGTGACATTAATATAATTCCAGCATGTCCTATAAAACTCTAATGAATATATTTGCATGTTAAATAAATAAATGATTACTTGACTTTGAAAAAGGATATGTCGCTCTACAGAGGGCTTGTTAGTTTACTTTTTATCTCTTTGACCTTTGGTGCATAATTTGACTTTGTTTTTCTTTCTTTCCTTTTTTTTTATTTTAGTGAAAGTTTGTCTTATAGGATGAGTCATGTCTACATCATTGTTCAGCTCTCTTCCCTCAAGGGATCTAATAGATGAGCAAGTTGACAGTTAATGAAAGAAGCTGGAGAAAGATTGGTATACTCTGTATTCGAATCTTAGATTCTTTTGCCTTTTAAATTCCACTATAATTTCAAAACTCTACAGGTTTTCCCATCCAAAAAAATGTACTTCAGAGGCCAGAAGTTCCCTACTATCTCAAACAGGTTGTAGTTTTCTTTTTCTAAAGGTTATATACTTGCAAGTCTGCGTGCTTCTTTTCTTGCCTTGTCCCTCTTCCTTCTCCCTCCTTCTCTCTTGCCTCTTCCCCTCTCCTCCTTTTTTTGTCTCTTCTCTTTGCCTCATTTTTTTCCCTACTTTTTTCCCCACTTCACAGAAGAGAAACAGAAGCATGTTTGAAATATTCTTTTTCATGTCACATTTTCAATTAACATTATTTTTATAGATTGTTGAGAACTCCTCAAGAATACAATTTTGATATTCCAGGACATTTTATCTGATATAGTTTAGCTCATGTAATCAATGCCCCCATAGTTAAACAATCACATTGTTTCTAAATGCTTGCTGTGACTAAAGATAAGATAAAAGTTTGGAGTATAGATCTTTTTCTGTATTTAGCGTATAGTCCTGAGGATAAATTTCTAAGATGTGTAGAGCTTTTCTCACAGCTTGTGTTATAGCTAGAGATGAGTCTTGGTGTCAAAGTGAGTTGAAGCTTGTGTAATCTTGAACCTGATTTGCTCTGACAACATGCTGCTAAACTCATCAACCAAAGCTCAGGGGAGTGATGCTGGTTCCGAAATGATCCTGGAGAACAGATCCCTGTCTTTGTTAAGTGAGCTGGATCAGAACTTGTCCCTAGGTCTTCACTATTACCAGCCACCAGGAGGAGCTTCAGTTCTTGTTTCTAACCCAGTTTGACATGCCTGATTTTTCTTTCAGTTTTCAGAAGGCTGCATAGGGTCTCTAAGGCCATCTGCCTTATATAACAGGGCATGTGCAAGCGAAATCACTCAGTGGACATACTTCATGGGGACTGATTTTACAATACATAAGTCATGTCACAGTAAGAACAATTTAAAATATGGGTCAGTAATTTAAGGCTTCCTAAACTCATGATTGGCATTTCATTCATTATTGAGAGAGGGCACACTGCCAGCCTAAGATGATGTGTAGGATATCAGGATGGAAGTTCTCAGCTGTTTCTGTGATGAGGGCAAAGTGTACAGTAGGATGCAACTCTTTATGTAGCTCTAGAGGATAGGCCTGTCATCTACTGTCTCCTTCTCTCAGTTTTTTTTTCCTGATGATGGGTGTTTCCATGTTGACTTATCATATAAATATGTGATGTGCCTCCCTTGATGCTAATGGGACAGATGTCATAGGACTTACAGTCACATTTCCAGAAGCTTCTTTGTAAATCTCGTGGCAGAGAATAATACACATAGAATAAAAATAATTGTTATTTATAGCTTGTCAGACATCCAGATGGATAAAAGTTTAATTTGACCCAAGGTAGTATTTTCCATTTCAGGAAAGCACATGCTGGGTTCCATATATGTTTAAAAATAAATATAAATATCTTCCAGGAACAACACCCAGGTCTCAGATGCACTCCTGGGCCTATACCACACATGTGCTTCTTATTGAAGTATAACATTTTTCTGCTTTTTAAAAATAGCTGTTTTTTCTACCCTTTTTATCACCACAGGATAAAACTACATATTTTTCCCCCTCATTTTTCTGTCATATTTACCATGACATCACACATTTCTGTAGTAAAAACACTTCTTTGAGACACTGTCACTAGGTGAGACATATCACAGAGCACCATGAAGTGCTCCAGACAGAGAAGGTTCTCACTTTCTCTTCAAACAAGCCCAGACCCCTGGTAATAGCACTATTGACAGTTTCCAAGTTGGGTATACCAGATGTCCTTAGTCTGTCTCTCTGGGAATCTGCCCACCTATTACTGGGCCAAGCCTGCTTTTCAGACTTAGGCAGTACAACCCTAAGATTGAGCAAATGAGGGAACTTTGAAACTAAGGATAATAAAGATGTAAATTAATATATATTTCTTGAGATATGTCATTTATTCTTCCACATCCAAGGTAAGGAACACCAGAGACAAATAGTCTTGAAGGCAGAGCATGGCAGGTTCTCTAAGGACAGTATTTTGATTCCTGTTAAACAGACTTTCGGTACTGTATCTACTAGAGCTCTGGAGAGGAGAGCTACTTAAATAACACCCCTCCCTCAGAGCCTGAAGGATTGTAGTCAGGAGATATGCTTTGGAAGAAAACCCTTATTTCAGCCTGGGACTCTGCCTTGAGGTTCACAGGTTTTCTCTGTATGGCTTGCATTAGTTTAGTCTGGCAAATGTCCAGTGCTAAAGGGCTCCTGACCTAATGTTCTTACCATCTCAGAATCAAATAAGTTTGACTAGTGGTCACTAGGGCTCTTTTTTTACCTTAGAAGTTGTACAGCTTGAGCAAAAATAAGTGTCTGGACATCTTAGTCCAACCTCCTATCTGATATTCTAATTCCCCAGCAAAATTGGAAGAAAAGATATTGATTTTTATGGGTGGTACAACTGAAAATCAAACTTGCTATTTTACGTCATTTGTTCAGTGGTTTAGGGGAAATTTTCAATATAAGCACCTTCTTCTCTTATGGTGCTTTGTGATGGTCCCACAATATTTTTCTCTATTACAAAAATCACATTGTTGAAGGTAGTCCATGAAATCAGCTAAGTGGCATATGGCAAACTTTCTTTCACTTGGAAAAGCCTGCCACCACAATGGGAACATTTGTGCTCAGGGCCAAGGACTCCCCACTGTGAACACTGGCAAGGACATAGTCTAGCCTGGGGCTAGTCTCTGCTCATTCTCATTACCTAGGTACTTTCTGTGTTGTGTCTTGAAGATGACAGACCATGAACAGAGTATGGACTTTGAACTAGATGGACTGAGGAGAGATTGATGCTAGTTAATAGATGCATATCCTTAGGCCTATGGTCCAGAGGGACCTATGGTTTGATGTGGGGTCAGTTTCTACCATCATGCATGGGTGTAGGTCATGGCAATGCCCTTCATTCTGTGTTCTTTGTAGGTTCCATATGTGTCTCTTTCTGCTCTTTGCTCTCTGTGCCTCCTCAGAATAATTTGAAAATTTCCCTATCTCAGCACAGAGACTCCGATATAATTACATCAATACATCAATGCTTGTTCATTATGCATAGACAGGGTCCCAAACACTGCTTGTATGTCACCATCTCTGACAAGACTTCAGCCAGTCTCACAAGGACCTGCCACTAGTTACTGCCACTGACTCTATTTTACATTTCACAGCTGATGACCTTGAAGCCACGTGGAAGGTCATGCAATTGGGAAAGGATGAGGGTCACAGAAGACTGTACTTGAATTCCCTGGCTAGACAAAATGGCAATGTCTATATTGCTTATGATTAACCTACAAGGCTACAAGCTAAATGATTCTGTACTTAGTGGGGTTTGAGATATTCTAAAATGAAGTAAAGATCGTGGCATATCTTTACTGGTGTGACTGGGGACACTGGAAGGAACTCTACCTGGGCTCTGGATAATAAATATTGCAAAGAGACATCTACACTGTGACTAGATGTGAAGCATAAGATCCTGGTCAGCCCTGCCTGAACCCAATCAGGCCTTCTCACCTGTGGATATGTATGTACTATCTGAAAAGCACGGAAGTAGTATTCCTATTAGGAGAGATAGCAAGAAGCAAGTCTTCTTGGCCTTGTGGATAAGTAGAAGCCCACTGGTGATGGCTGTGTGAGGCCAGTGCCTGGACTTTGTGGAGTGTGTATTTGCCCTAAGATAATCCTTAGTTTTGTTTGCTTGAGTTAATATGTTTGAGAGCTGGGGCTCTAAGATTATATCATAGCATGATATTATTGTCTTAAACAAAGGCAAACAACAGAGAGCAAATAAATGAGCAAAATCACAAAGGCCAGTTACTGGAATCGAATCCAGCCAGACCCTCCCCTGCCTTGAACTGGTTCTGTGTTCCTGGCTTCGGTCCCATGGGCAGAGGCCTTCCCTTGTTTGTTTACACAATGCTGAGGCTGAAGGCACTGCCATTTTTCTCTTCCTTTTTTGCAATTTTTTTTTTTATTTCAACTTGGCCTCCTCCACAGCCTTTTTTCTTGGGCGACTGGAGAAGAATGAAAAGCAAGCAGGGGCTGGGGGCTCTTTTTTCACATGACTGAATGGAAATACAAAAGGAAACAAAATGTAGCCCCAGTTGGCTTCCCCCTTAAAGCAGCTTGGCAAATTAAAAAGGAAGCTGGTGGGAGAATGAAGCCTTCACGCGAAACTGCATTTTCTGACCCGACAAAGGATGAGCACGGCATTCATTCAGTGGCAAAAGGGACTATTAGTCTAGGGCCACATCATCGTGACCTCCAGTGAACCTTGTTTTGAAAAGTTTCCTATTCTTTCAATCCCAGATGGAATTGATTCAAAGAAAGAGCAATTCAGTCTATCAGCTTCATTGTCTCTCTGGAAGCCAGAGCGATTAGTCCTCTGCTTTCCCGGTGCCAATGTGAACACACAGCCCCGAGTTCTCCTGCTCCCAGGATTACTTTTATTTTCCATGTCACAAGTAAAAAATTAAGTGGACTTCCCTGATAGCTTGAGGGGAAGTCTCAAGAAGAAAACTCGGTAGTGTCCTGGCTGTCATCAGTAGCCAGTGTAACTATTATCAGTAGTGACTATCGTCAATGGTTTTGATACCTCCTTTACACTGAATCCACATGTGAACAATCCGGGTCAACATCACCAAGTCTAACCTACAGTCCTCTCTCCCAGGTAATTACAGTAGCCCCAGGAAGCAGCATCCTTCTTCCTTCCTAGCCTCTTCATCGAGCCTATTCTAGGTGTAACAGCAGAGGCCTGAAGTCAGCAGTCAATTCAGTTCTCTTCTCACTGGCTGTACTTACCCTTGGGCAAGTTCACCTCCATTTGGAAACCCCATTTCCTCATCTGGAAAGTGGGAGTCTTTCCCATTATAATATTTTTTTATTAAAAGTCAAAGGAGATAACCGTGTGTTAAGTTCTTGGCACAGGGTCACTATGCTTGAGCATCATTAATAAATTATAGGATAAAGGGAGGTAAGTTTTGACCCAATGAAAGGTCTATAGTGAGATCTACAAGAAAACTATATAGACCCCATGTGCAGGGACAGCATCTTGGAGTGATGTAAATTAGCAGTAGAACATTGACCTAGAATGAGTGATGGCCTGGCTTTGATCCTTAGTACAGAAAGAATAGAACTGAACTGAACCGAACTGACCCAAACCAAACCGAACCAAATCCAGCATAAACCTACAACTTCAACTCTCATTGGCTCAAAAACTCTCAGATATTACAGACAAAGCAAAAAAAAAAAAATACTTAAGGGGCAACAGAGAAATGACACGTTTTATTCTGTCCCTTCCTCAGTTGAAGCCCCACTGAATGATGACTAGCTGTAGAAATCCCCATGTACACGGACAGGTTTTTAAATACACAGGTGTACACTGGGCAAGATGATGGGTTTTGCAATGACAGTTTCTTTCACGTTTATTGTGTTCTTTAAGCATACTCAGCACCACACATTCCTTCGCCTTCCTCCCCTCCTCTCTCCTCCTCCCAGTAGCCTGGGTGCCTTGTTGGCTAACATGGCCTCTTCTTCCACTGAGAAACTTAAAAATTTAAATATCCTACTGCAAATATCCTACTGTATGGACAAACCTGGATCACAGGACATTATATTTTTTTGTGGGGATTGAACCTAGGGCCTCTTACATGCTGAGACGCATTCGACCATGCAGCTCTATCCTTAGCCATTTTCTGATCCTTTTTTCCCCCTTTCATGACAGGACCTCTCTGTGTAGCCCCAATCTGTCCTGAACTTACTCTATAGATCAGGCTAGCCTCAGACTCACAGAGATCCAACTGCTCAGATTAAAGGCGTGTGCCTCCCCTGCCTGGCCATTTTATGACTTTAGAGTATTGAGATAGGATTACCCAGGCCTTGAACTTACTCTGTATTCCAGGCAGGCATTGGACAAATTTATCCTCTTGCCGTAGCTTTGAGAGTAGCTGGGACTACAGGCTGCAGCACTAGGCCTGCTTTGACTTGGCCTTTTGATGCAAGTCGAAGGATGTAGTAAACTCATGAGAGGTAGGAGGCTTCTGACAGTGCAACACAGCACATTATTTTACAGCTAACATTTTTACAGGACTGAGTATTCTCAAATAATGATAACCCATTAGCACAGCAGTTCATCATCACTACCATGTGTGATGTGTCATGTGCTATACTTTTATCCAACACGTGATAGGCCTTTACATCAATGTCAGTGAAAACAATTGGCGATATGTTCTCTGATACTGTGGTGGCAGTCATGTCTCTAAGGGGTGAGGAATTTCCCGTTGTAATTTTATGGCTTCAATGTCATCTGCAACGAGACACTGCTGGTGACATTGTTTTGTGAAATGTAACTGTATAATCAAAATCAGGAAGCACTGACAAAAACCATGGGGGAATTCTAGCTAGAGAGGGACTTGCCTCAGAGGTCTTTCTGAGATTTGAGTGGACATTGTCGGTTGTATTAGCGCTTCAGTGGGAGAATTGGAAGGAGAAAGTGTAAGTGAAAATAAGAGAACATGAATTCTGAAGTCTTATGTCTGAAAGCTCACCTGGCTGGGGCTATGGGAGGCCATTTGTGACTTAAGGCTGGAAAGAATGGTTGTGGACAAGCAGTAGATAATCTTCATTGTCATAACATTTGGGCACACTATGCACTATGCCTTGTGACACACACACACACACACACACACACACACACACACACACACA
>JADRCC010334240.1:0-15340 GCA_019843855.1 Hylomyscus alleni | reverse complement strand
ATATAGAAAGCAAGACAAAAACCTAAACAGACTGTGTTCACTGAAAATACCCAGCTGGGCTCCAGGAAAAGGCATGATGATTTCGTCCTGGACTCATCTGAGAAGAATACTCATTCATTCTAGAAACCATTGAAAACTTGCTTGAACCAGGAGTAAGCACAGGTTATCTCAAAATTTGTCTTCCAATTCAGCCTGATCCTGTAGATGGAAAGAATTCTGATTGGGGGCACAGCACCTAATCTAAGGATGAACATCTGCCAGCTGCTGCCGAGCTTGTGATAGGAAGGCCTGGTGCTTTATAGAGAGACAAGTGACCATTGGGCAGTAAAGGAGAAGGTCCAAGCCGGGCCTGTGGCCCAGTTGCCTTGTGGGAGTTCTGGCATCATTTATCAGCTTGCTATGGTGTCCTCGCCTGCAAAGTAGGGAACTCAGAGTTGTGCAGAGTTGATACCGTGTGCCCCACAGAGAACAGGGCATGTTTTATTACTTGTCCGTGTATTCCCTGTAAGAATTCACTGTCTGATAGGATCCTAGTTCTCCAGTTAAAACAACAAACAAATCAAAGCTCTCTGAAGTGCTGGGAAGAGGGCTCAGTACACGATGTGCAAACAGGAGGACCTGAACTCAGACCCTCAGTGCTCGCGTACAAAGCCGTGTGGTGGGGAAGGCCTGTGTACTAGCTCTGGGAAGTGAAGACAGCCAGGTGCCTAGAGCCTGCTCAGCAGCTAGCGAGTCAGTGAACTCAAGGTCTGGTGAGAGACCTTGTCTCAAAAGGTAAGGTGGAGAGCAACTGAGGAGGAACCCCAGCACAGGCCTGTACTAGTGCCCCCACTTTGCAAATGAGGGCATGTAGGCACACATGTGCATGTGAACACAATAATGGAAGTATTTAAAACTTCTTGTAGATTAGGTAGTGTCTCTGTGGCCTTGATCTCCCTGAGCCATGAGTTTCAGGATGGATTCTCCGAAATGCTGAGCTCCTGTGTAGGCAGCCACATACTCTGTTGTTTGCAGTTTAAATATGCCTTTCATTCTCCCCCTACTGTCTCCATATATCACATAAGAAAATGGTGCTGCCCCAGGGGACAAGTTCTGGAAGCACAGCTTCCCACAAGTAGACACAATTTGCTTTGGTTTTTGCTTAAATTATTTTATTTTTTCCCTTAAATTACTTCTATCCATTTCTATAACAAGATATAAATCAATTTTTATCTGTAGTCATAAAACATGAAACTTCCCAAGACTGGAAACAGTAAAGAATTATTCCAGAACCCTGGATGATCATAAACAACATTTTATTTGCTTGAAATTAAATGCTATTTATGATCATTCAGGGTTTCTTTCTTTCTTTCCTTCCTTCCTTCCTTCCTTTCTTCCTTTAGAATGGACTTATATTGGTCACAGTTTCAAGAATATAGCCTATCACAGTAGAGAAGGTGTCATGGAGTCCCTGATCAGTTTAACGCTATGTTTCCGACATATCCGTTAGCAATGCAGCGCATCTCTTCACTTGCTCCCTTTCCTTCCCCTGTAATCTCAGCAGAGATGGGAGGAAGGAACCCTCTGGTCACATGCCATCATCTCCTCTGCTCATGTGTGCTTATCTCCCTGATGTTATCAAACTCCTATGGTGACAGTTCCGCGTACACTTACAACACACCCCCACACACACACACACAACTGTGCATGGACACAAATGTACACAACTTACCCACCCTGCTTGCCATCCATCTCAGATTTCAAATCGTAGGAAAGAAATTTGGCTGGGAAGCCAAGACAGAAGACCTGAAAAGTATAGAAAGTTGCACAGACTCCGCCTGTATCGGAACGTCTAGCAAGATCACCTCAGAGGGTGAAAGGCCTATTTTGGTGTACAGTAGCTGACACTGCTGTTTTTAGGCTGAGAAGAGGCACAGAATCATAGTGAGGAGCATGTGATGGAACAAAACTGGCCACCTCATGGTACCCAGGGTCAGAGAAAGAAGAAGGATCCTGGGGGCAAATATACCACTTCAAAGACACTCCCCAGGGATCTATTGCTTCCTCCAGCTGGATCCCACTTCCAAATAGCCCATTTGGCTGTAAACTCATTAATATGTTGATGAAGTTGGCACCCCATCATTCAGTTACTTTTCAATAGTATATAACCAGCTGTAAGCCAGGCCTTCAACACATGCACCTGTGGTGGTATGTATAAGGGACATGGGATAGATTTTTTCATACCCAAAATGGAATTTCTTTTTTAATGCTTCATTAGATGGTAGACTCATGACAGACTTTACATACAGCTAACATTTCCACCCTCTACACTTTCACAATTTTCAATTAATAGATATCGCTTATAACTTACAAATATCCCTAAGTGCTAAAGAGATCATTTGGGAGTTGCCTCTAAAAGTGATAGCCAGCAAAATAAACCTGGACCAGAAACTAAATGGAATCTTTCTCCAAGTCCAGACCATGTTTTCCTTAGAACTGAGAGGTTCGGGCATTTCTTGTATGGGTATAAATGCCCAGCTAGTGTACTTCTCTGCCTTATCTCCCCACTGGCTCCTGGTCAGTCTTAGCATTTCATTCCCCAAAGGTCTTTCTCATCCTCTCTGTTCAAGTCCATCCTACAGAAACTGCATGTAATCACTCCCTGTAGCTATAATGGCAGTTGGGCTTAAGTGAGCTGGAAGGGTTATCCCATTTGTCCCAAGGTAAACAGAGCATGACATCCTGTCCCGTGTGTGGAAACGGTGTAACCAGGTGTCTACCGGGCATTGTGGGAAGGACAGAGTGTAGAGAACTGGAGGCTGACGGAGGCCTCAGAAAGGATGGGAAACCTCTCCGACATGAGTTTCCGCAGCTGTAAAGCCAAAAATCCCATAGGAGTATTCCCAATTCGGTGTTCCCAATTAAGTGTAGGACACAGTGTGTCCAGGGATGGTAGTGACAAAGTAGGCGGAGTTGGCTCTGTGTCCCTCCTTCCAGGAGTAGTTTTCACTACTCTGCAAAGGCTCAGTGCCCCGTCCCTACCTGTGATCCTTCACAGTTCTACTATTGACAGTAACCTCAGAAGTCTTGGGGTGTTTCATTTTAGTTTGCTCTGACTTGGAATGTGGCAGCTTTATAACACACTTTCTCTTTCGTTGGTCTTGACTAGAAGCCCCAGATCTTGGCTTTTTATATCTCAGATATTAAGTAAATTATTTTACCTATATAATAGATAGCTATAAGATAACATATTATCTTGGGCTATCAACTTTATCAAACTATAACAATTGTACATTTCCTAAAAGAAGCTCTGTGAGTTTTTTAAAAGCATACATGAAGAGGCAGTCTATGTAGTGATCGAGGGAAAACTTTGAAGTCAGACCAAGGTTGTCACCCAAGCTCCAGCATTTAAATATGACCCCTTTGGCCTGTAATCCTAGCATTCTGGAGGTAGAAGGAGGAAGGGAAAGAAGATCAGAAAAAGTTCCAGATTGCTCACTGTGGTTGTGGTGCCACACACCTTTAACCGCAGCACTTGGGAGGGGAGGCAGAGACAGGCAGATAGATCTCTGTGAGTTCAAGGCCAGCCTGGACTACAAGCCTGTCTCACAAACAAATGAACATGCAAACTTGGAAAGCTTTTAAAACTCCAGCTCTTTAGTCATTATTCCTGACTGAATCTGAATAACTTCCAGGGCCCTGAGATCATTTTTTTTAAAGGATCCCAGGGATTTTCATCGTCAGCCAGGACTGAGATCTGCCTCACCATTCATATGACATGGTGAAAAGCAAGCACAGAGCACAGAGTTTGGATGAGCTTTGGCTGTGAGGAGATACGGCTTCAAGTATGGTGTCTCCCTTCTGTCTCCTTCCTAAGTTTGCTGTTTCCCTTGACATTCCCTGGAGAGCAGTCTGTCATCAGTACCATTCCCTCAAAACAGATCTACATCCCATCACCTGATGCACCAGACTCCTCACTGGGCAGCTTCTGCTGCCTCGGCCTCATTTTTCAGTCATCCTGATTCAACATAGAAGTCACACGGAAGCTTTTTCCAGCTTCAAGCCTTTCTATTTCTATCTCCTGTGCCCTCTCCTTCCCTCCCTCCTAGTCCTGTACTTAACTAACTTCCTTCCCATCAGGACTCCAGTGAGCTTTTCTTTCTTCCCTGATAACCCACAGTTGCGTTCAACGGGTTAGATACACCTCATTTCTATCCCTACTATCCACTCCACACATAGTGAGTGATTTACTCGGTCACGCTGCACTGGACCGTGCTTCCAGCCACACAGACTATTAAATTCCACAAAAGCAAGGACTGTGTCTTATTCTCACCCTCCCACACCCCCAGACCTGTTACTGGTACAGTCAGGCTCAGCGGATACTGAATGGATAACTAAATGATTACACAAAAATGAAGGAAAGGAAAATCCTTAAGAAACAGAGTCAGTAAACTACATAAACCAGGGCCTATATATGAATGAATACAGAAGAAAATGGTCTCAATGACTGATCCACACAGAGCCAGGTAAATCAGATGTTAGCCCTTTCATATTCATACGCATACTGTATAACACAGCTATCCCGGGTAAAAGGGGAACCCTTCATAGCAGGAAACCAGACTTTTTATCCAAAGAAGCTTGGTTTCCACAGTAGGCTCTGCCCTGTGCAATAAGTAAGAGGAATCCACAATGTTCCTATGAAAAATAATATTCAACATTATTGACTTCCTATTTTAGTAGACCTTTATAATGTTAGCAATTAATTAAATATTCAGATAAAATGATGTGGTATTTGAGATTTACTCCAAATCTCCCAGCAAGGGCCAGTGAGGCACGAAGGTAGACATAGAACAAGATTAATTAAGAACTGATGGGTTTTGAAACTCAGATGCCAGTGTCTTCACTTAAGGAATTCATTGCATTATTCTGTCTGCTTTGGTGTAACATTGAAATTATCCAAAATAAATTTGTTTTTTTAAGGAAGACATTAAATACTAGTTAAAATAGTTACTAGCCTTTAAAAACTTCATAGAAGTCTCTCTCAGCATTACCGTTTGGTTCACTGGATTTATATTTTAAAAAGAGAGAGAAAGAAAACCCCAGCCATATATCATCTGGAGCCAGCTTGGTCTTGGTCAGTTGGAAACCAGGAATGTTCTCCAAGGTCTGTACACTGTAATCAGTCCCACATAGTTTCCAGGCAGCAGCTTTACACAGCATTGCAGGGTGATTTGTAACTCCATTCATATGTCCATGAGAAATACAGCCCTGTCAGTTCCCCCCTTTATTTACTTAGCCAAACAATACTTTTCTACAGCACAACCTCCCCAGTCTCAAAGCCCACCAGGAGATATCTTCTGGTTGTTGGCACCTCTTTCCTTCCTTCCCTTCTGCTGTTTTTACACAGTTCTTCTGGTCCACAGAAAGAAAAGCACTGCCCTCATTTTACTTGTAACATTTGTGACTGAGATAGATAGGGAACCAACTTCCTCTCCATGAGGGCTTTCACCTTGCTCAGGAATGTGTATCCAAGGCCCCAGCACCCTTTATAATCCTCTCACATTCTTTCCACAGTCCTGACCCTCTCTCCACAGCCCTTTCTGCCCTAAACAGCCCACGGTTTCCCATTACCTTCCTCCACCCAAGGGTTCATACCCTTCTTTGCCACTGGACTCTTGGGAGCACGTCCATCAGCCTGGTCCTTGCTAGTTCCCATTGCTTGGGGGCAGTCCTACCCTACTTGGTCTGTCCCAGGAGCAGTCCTATTCCTTTCCGGCTCTGGTTGCCCAGCGTTCCTCTACATTCACGATAATAGATCTGGATAAAGTTTCCGAGGCCAGCAGCAGGTGACTTGGCCATTAGTGGAGGAGGGAGGGGGCGAGAAAGGAGGGTGGGGGCGGGGGTGTATCTTTAAGGATGAGAGCTTCAGTGCTGGGCTTGGGTCTTCTTGCCCCTTGAAGCCCTGGCTGGCTTTCCACTTCTGCCTTTGTGGTCCATCCCTCCCATTTCTCCCTAGAGACTTATTCTAACTGCCCACAGCCTTGCCTAAGCCATGAGGCCTTCAGATTCTGCTTTGGCTGGGCTGGGCTGCTCAGCTTTTCTTCCCTGTCTTTCTTTTTTTAATTTCTCCTCTTTCCACAATACCTTTTGTTGCATTCATGCTACATTTCCTATTTTGGTTGATTTTGGTTTTTTACACCGTAAAAGCTATTTCAAGGACACTCTTTTTCTTATTTGCAGAGGTCAAAAGCCAATGATGTCCCTTTTCTTTCTTAGGTAGAACACAGTAAATTAGTAGATAGATAATTACATCTATATTTCTACATTTGTAATAAGTTAATTTATTAATAAGTTTTTAAAAGACTTATTTATGTATTTTATGTATATGAGTACACACTGTAGCTGTACAGATAGTTGTGAGCCTTCATCTCATTGTTGGGAATTGACTTTTAGGATATCTTCTCACTCTGGTTGGCCCTGCTCGCTCAGTCCCTGCTCACTCTGGCCCAAAGATTTATTTATTATTATAAATAAGTACACTATAGCTGTCTTCAGACGTACCAGAAGAGGGTGTCAGATCTCATTATGGGTGGTTGTGAGCCACCATGTGGTTGCTGGAATTTGAACTCAGGACCTTTAGAAGAGCAGTCAGTGCTCTTACCTGCTGAGCCATCTCACCAGTCCTATTAATAAGTTTTTAATAAGTTAATAAATATAGAAATGTTGACTTTCTTGGAATATCTCTACTACTGTGTACTTCTAAGCTCACCATGACTTATTGTGTTTTTCTCATCAATCAGGAGGAAACAAAAGCTTATTTTTAAAAATGAGTTGATTTTGTAAAAAAAAAAAAAAGACGTGGAAATACCAGGAAGGCCATGCGTGACTGACCAAGCCACATTCCTATTCCACTCTCCTCATACAGGAATGAGCAGCTCCTGTCTGTTCTACTTGGCACGTGTATACTAGTGTTCATCCTGTGCCCGGGAACTTCCTATGTAAGCCTAGAAGTTCCTATGCAGGACTGCTAGAACTAAATTAAAACAAAATGCTTTTCATCTCTGCCTAAGAAAGTGATGAAACCATTGATACTGATTTATTTCACACCTCTGACTTAATCAGTTATAGGCTTAAAGTTCATTACTATAAAGTTCTTATTTAACAAATAAAGACAGAAACAACTCTAAACCCAAAGTGTTCATTCCTTGGTGGCAATGCTTGATTCTCATGGGTGTGAGGAAGCCACCTTTCCTAGCAGCCACCAGTTCCCCTACCCTCATTGCTACTTAACTAGTCGGGCAAGTTCCTCATCTCTCAAGCAGATTTCTTCATCGTTAAGATGAGGACAGTGTATTTGTTACAGTGAGGTGCTGAGGACAGCAGAAGACTCCAGAAAGCACTTAGTTAATATGGCCTCCCTCCTTCTCTGTCAAGCATGCGTTTATCATCTTATCAAGTGAAGAGTTAAACGTTTCAATAAGAGGCAAGCAAGTTTCCTGCAGCAGGCTGTCCTGGAAGTGACTCAGTGGGGTTGTCTGTTTGATTGATGTGTCAATGAGAAATAACAGACAGTGAAAGAGTCCCAGGGTGGTTATAATCTGCACCCTAAATAATCAGTGCAGTCCGTGGAAAGCTTAGGAAAAAAAAACAAAAAACTTACAATGTTTGAGAGGTGCAGCCCTCCTCTGGCTTTCTTTGATCCACCTTTGGATAGAGTATGAGTTTTAGAACTATCTTTAAAATATTGTTAGTGAAACAAAAATTCGCATGACTGATATCAGAGAAGAGGAAAATATGATTTATTATGTTTAAGGGGTAGAATACTTGATTTTTTTGTGACTTTTGTCACATTTTGACACATTTTGACATACAATTAGATGATATATTATTTCAAAATAATCTTTATAGCAGTAAATAATACTCCAAGACTCCAAATCTGAGACAGGTATGTTATGAGATCAGGGGGGAAAAGTATTTAAGAAAATGGAGCAATATGCATAGCCATACTATTAGTGAGAAGGCAAATGAGCCGTGGTAAAGGACGCATAGTTCTGTTCTCTGGCGTGTTTCAGCGTCCCAAGCTAGCTATCTGCTTCCTCTTAGAATAAATGTTGGCATTCTCTACTACTGTATTTTTAGAAGCCTGAGACTTATGAGTTGGGAAAATGCTGGAACACATTTCTTTAAAACAGAACACCTTTTAAAGTGGAAAGGTTTTTAAACACATTCGGGAGAAGTAACCCTTTTCAGGCAGCAGAGGTAAGTACCCCTAGAGAAAGTTCTTCAGTCACAGTGACAGCCTCTTGCTTACCAGATCACCATGTCAGGACACTCCCTTTGCAGGTGAGAGGTAGAGAAGAAAGGCGCACGTCTGGACAAGCCTGAGACTGGTCTGACTTTCTCACCCTAAGATAGCTGTGAAGCAGAGGCCAGAGCTTCTCAGAGGCCATTGATACTGCTCTGCAGTAGTGCTTTGCTACCATTGACTCCACGCAGAAGCGGTCTGTTGATCTAATGGTCTGTCTCCACTCTTCCCTCTCTTTCATCACAGAATCGGAAGACTTTTTGATGGTACAGAGCCCATCGTTCTGGACAGTCTCAAACAGCACTATTTCATTGACAGAGACGGGCAGATGTTCAGATATATCTTGAATTTTCTACGAACATCAAAACTCCTCATTCCTGATGATTTCAAGGTAAGGGAATCTGTGTTAAAAATAAATATGTGATACTTTTTATGTGCTCCAAAAACTGTTTCTAACTAACTCTATACCCTTACCACATATACCAACTCCAGTGTCTTCAGCAGCCCCTTGACATGTCTTCATGAAGCAGAGCATATGGCATTTAAATGATACAGGATAAGGGAGCATTTGCTTTTATTTAAAGAAGCTGGTTAAATTTAATTTCTGCTATGTCTTAGCAAGCTAGAGTGTAAAAGGAACTTCTTAATGCAATGAGAACATTTCTCCCAGAAATCTAAGGTTAATATCAGCAAGACAGTTTTAGAATTGTTCTCTTAAAACCTAGTAGCAAGTGATGCCATCAAGCACAGTAGGAGACTCCCTGAAGGAGTGGGATTTGAACAGAGGGGCATTTAGGAAGCTTTTGTATTAAAAGGGAATACATGAAAATGGAATTTTTATAGTTGGTAATGTTTCTCTAAATAGGAGATTTTTAAAACTAATTCTGAATACTATTAGAGTCAATGAAGAACTAATTAAAACATTTAAATTTAGAATCAATGTGCTGCCTATGGAGTAGGCAAGAATCTGTCATAGTGTACAACAACAACAACAACAACAACAATAGCAGCAGCAGCAGCAGCAACAGCAGCAACAAAAGCAAAACAGAAATTGCAATGTCCAGGAAGCAGTAAACCAAATGAGAAGTGTGCAGGGTGTGTTTTTGAAAGGAATTTCTATTTTGAGAAAAGGTATATTTAAGACTTTTCATACACAAAAGGAGTTTTTTAAAACATCTTTATGAAACAGAGATCATATTCACATAAAAGATGTCTAGTAGAAGAAATATTTGTAATAAAAGATTAATATTATCATAAAAGAGTTCCTCCAAATCTATAAAAGTATAAAACAATCTAGGGGAATCTTTTATCTGTGAACAAGATTGTCCCAAAGGGAGAAAAAATATTTGTCAGTAAATATTTAAAATGATATTCAATCTCCCTCTTTATCAAAAGAACAAAAATAAAATGATATACTAGTTTTTATACATTAGTTTGACTAGAGTTTTAAAGATTAATAGACACTGTGTAGGATGTACAATGTGACTGGGAAGGAAATGATTAAACCTTTCTGGAGAATAATTCAACCATAGCTATTAAAATTTCAATCATGCATTCTGTCTAGCAATTTTATGTTTATGAATTTATCTTCTATAAATATTCACATAAGCATGTAAGTATGTGTGTACATAGGATATCTGCTAGTCATGTTTCTAATAGGGAAACAGTATACCTAAAAGGAGTTCAAAATAGTAGGTGGTTGGAAATAATATAGAATATCCATATTATGGAATAATTTTAAAGAGTATTGGTTCATCTATATCTGTTTATTATTCAGTGACAATATCAAGTTATAAAATGATACAAAATGTGTTTCCAATTAAGTAAAACATCATGTATGTTGCATTTGAAATGGCATCTTCTTAACACACAGAGGTAGTTAACACTTCAGAGCCATGATGTGTTAACCAAGAGCCTGGAACCTAAATTGCAGTGAGCACCCTTCAGAGTCCCCTTCCACCCCCAGAGCTTAGTGCTGACCCGGGAGCAGCAGGCTCTTGAGTCTTCCTCGGGTCTCCTGCAGAAGTGCAGACTCACAGCAACCATTCCTTACAATCCTCATTTTCCTATTAAAGGTGCATAGTTTTTCATGTAAAGCAAATATGCCCTAAGTAGGTCCTGAGTACTTTTTTCCACTTGACTAGTAATCCTTGGCACATGCACACTACTTCCAATTCAGAAAAGGGGATGGAGGAAAAGCCCCTGAGCCCCTTACTAATTTGGGATCTGCTGGTTTATAGCAGTTCACCTGAAAGTTGGTCGTAGGGGGTTGGAGAGGCATATCAATAAAGTCATTGCTGCAAAAGCCTGGGGCCTGAGTTCAGATTCTTGGTTTCTGCAGAGAAGCCAGGCACCGAGAAGCACAGAGGGGTGAGTCCTGGGTGCTTGGCAGTCAGCTGCTCTAGTTAAGACAGGGAGCCCCAGGTTCACTGAAAGACCTTGTCTCAAACACTCATAGTAACAATGAAGTAAAACAATGAAGTACTAACAATAGTAAAATGAAGAGACTGATAGAAGGCATTGCCCCCTGACACATGCATACATGTATGTTCCCACACAAGCGGTAAAGAAATCAAACAAAGATGTAAATTCCAGCCATACACCGCCTTGACCCTGACCCTAAGTATGCTGTCCTAGCGTGGCTAACTCGCTGCATGGTGATATTCTTACAGACAGAGACATATGTTTTTCTAAAGGATACTGTACACTGTGCTCATGGAAATGGCTTACTTAGCTACAGGAGTCCCAGGAGGACAGATGCTGACTATCCGTACACGGCCCACTTCTCTTAAAACCAGATAGGACTAAACTGAAAACTGGAAGCTTGCATCACCTATGTAATGTCATCATTTATAACTCCCAATTCTAACAGGGTAACCACAAGATAGCAAATTGGGAGTTATAAATGATGACATTACATAGGTGATGCAAGCTTCCAGTTTTCAGTTTAGTCCTAAGGGGTTTGATTTTATTTTTTTTTTTTTGGGGGGGGGGGGTTTTCGAGACAGGGTTTCTCTGTGTAGCCTTGGCTGTCTTGGAACTCACTCTGTAGACCAGGCTGGCCTCGAACTCAGAGATCCACCTGCCTCTGCCTCCCAAGTGCTGGGATTAAAGGCGTGCATCACCACCGCCCGGCCAGGAGCTCAGTATTCTAAACACATCCTTTGGCTTAATCCTCCACCATGAACTTTCATGGGCGGCATGGGTCTACCTCCAAAAACAGTCAGATTAGATGTTGATATGGCCAGTTCCAGAGGCCATGCCCCGGGGACTGCCCTAGTCACCTAGGACTGGGCCAGTTGCTTCACTACACCTTTGGCCTGAATATCTGCTGCTTGTCAACTTTAAGTGCACAGCGTGTCCTTCAGTTGATCATTGCCCAGGTTTGGTGGTGGTGGGGATCTAAAAAACTTGTCAAAAGAGACGCATGTGTCTGGGGCCTTGAGGAGCTTCCTTTGGATCTGCTGGGTGATAGGCATCAAGGCGTGTTCTGGAACCGAGGAAGAACAGCTGGAGGAAGCATTGGGAGCTGAGGTGGCTCTGTGGCCCTTGATGAAGTTAAACCACAAAAAGCAGTGCAATTCATGGGAGTCATAAAAGCAGCTGCCCATGTGGTCAGTCAGTATACCAGAATTTCCCTTGTAGCCCTGGCAGATGGGACATTATCCTGTTCACGTGGGAAGAATTGCTTTTACGGGTCTGTTAGGGAGAATGACTACTGACTGCTGCCTTCTGGCTCCAGCCGCTCAATGCCGAGTGACTAAGGATGTGAACTCTGACAGTATTAGAATCCTGCCCCCATTAAAATCCAGTTCCACAAATATGTTGTCTGTGCTAAAAACCCACTTAGCAATTCTGATAATTTCATATTTCAGAAGCATGCATCCTGGCTTCCACTGAAAGCCAGCTCTCCTTGTATGTGAGTTGCAGAATGTCTCTGAGTGTTTTGTGTGGATTTAGCTGCCCTCCCTTCCTCTCGTAATTCCATCCTCAATTATAATGATTTGCTTATTGCTACTTCAGTCCCTGCATACAAACACAACTGTGTGACTGTAATTCCCAATACCCCAGAAGTCAGAAACTGTGTGTTATTAGTAAGGATCCCATAAGATTCTCTCTCCCTCCAGCTCGTTATTTTTAACATGTTTGGCAACAGCTGAGGCTGAGATTGCTCTCCATGAATATCCATCCTTCCTAGATTTAGACAAATCCACTATGCAGCGGGCCTAGCTTATCTATCTACATTGTATTCAAAACTCTAATGCTTTTTCATCTTCTTCAGTATAAGAAGCATTCTTATACTGTAAAAAAATTAAAAGTCTAAAGAAGCAAAAAACACTTATGCACTCTATTCCTGCTGCTCAGATTGCTAATGTTGAGACCTGTCCCAGTTTGCATCTCTGTTACTGTTATAAACACCATGACCAAACATGACTTGGCGGGTTTAGGGGGCATTGCTTGGCTCACAGATCACAGTCTTATCATGAGGGGGAGCCAGGAAAGGAACCTGGATGCAGGAAATGGCAGGCAGTGCTGCTCACGGGCTCTCTTCCTCTAGCATGCTCAGCTCAGCTGATACACCCCCAGGACCATCCACCCGGGGATGGCACTGCCCACGGTAGGGTGCGCCCTCTTACCCAAAGGCCTGTCTGATAAAGGCAATTCCTCCTCATTTGAAGATGTCTCTTTCCAGATATGTCAAGTAGACAACCAAAGGGAACTGTGGTAGAACCTAGCATGGCCCTCTGGACCTGTTCTTTTAACAATTCTCTACTTTCCTTTTTGTACTATTTTGTGTTCTGCCGTAACCACATAGAAGTTTACTTGGTTGACTCTAGAAATGACCCATACATGCAGTTTTTCTGAGATACTACCTGCCCACATATTGAGTGAGATATTACAGTTCATTGCCCTCTGAACTGTCTGGTATGGCTCCTACTCACTTAGCAATGAGGTTGGGCCAGCTCATGTACTTGTCTCCAGGTCTTAGGCTAGCTCACTTATAAAATGAGGTCTCCATCTTCCTATCTCAAAAAATTATTATAAATTTCAAAAATTAAAAACATATTCTCAGAAGTTAAAATCACTGAGACCTGATGAGTCTATGAAAAACTGTTTCCCTTTAATGGAGTAGGGGCTGAGCCATCAGAGGAAGTGGGCACTAGGGTGGAGTTCTTGCTCCTGTGTCAGCCTTCGCCTTTCTCCAGTTGCTACACTGAAAGCTCCTCACTCACAGGTGAGAGAGAGCAAATGCTGTGGATCATCTTCCCCAGGGCAGCTGGAGCCCAACCTGCTGCATTGACATCTCTGATCTATTTCCATCACTGCCTTGAGAGACTGAAGTTGTTCAGTCTGTATAAGCCAAAGAAAGGACACTGTCAGATCAGGAAGGAAGCATAGAAAATTTTCAAAAGATTTAGAGGCCAGTGGGGTCAAGCCCAGGACCAGAGAATGCCAAAGGAGCCATGCAAAACTCTCAAAGCAGAAGTTGAAATCATGGAATCAAGGCCTGCTAAAGAATGGGGCCAAGGTTTCTAAAAGAAAGTAGCCAACAGGACGACCTCACTTTGTAGGAAGTGATCCACTGAGCCAAAACTAGAAATGTGTGCTAGGAAGCGGAGAAAGACAAACAAACAAACAAAAGAATGAGCCTGCCAAGAAAATGAATGGCCAAAGTAAACCTATCTTCTTAGAAAAATGATGGTGTAGTGAGAGGGGCCTGTGCATAGTCGGCCGGGCCAGTGCTTAGGGGCATGGTGAGCTACCAGTATGGCTCAGCTCCTCTTCATGTACCTTCATCTCCACGCAGCACAGAGAAAACACCTTTTCCCTGGGAACCAGACAGAGCCGTGGGCATGAAAGCACAGCCAGGATGGTGGAGAGAGAGAAAAAGATGCCCAGTGGTTTGACACAGCTCAATGCTAGGCCCACAGGATGACATTCTAGGACTCAGGATGAAGGGGAGGGCGCATCCTAACCCTTTCTTAGCAACAGAAATCCTTCCGATGTTACCAAGCAAGGCCAGAAGTCTCAAACAGCCAGGGTTTCTCTATCATTATCTTCTCTGTCAGAGAAGAGGATGATAATGAATTCAAGTCTTAGGCCAAGTGATGTGTAGTCTTGAGCTGTCCATCCATGACCAGGTTTCAAAGTAATTTCTAAGATATTTAGAAGATAAAAATGGTTAGTATTCAGTCAGCAGAGAGGAACCCAAGCCCTTGTAGCTTCATTTCCTTTGATTTTATTTACATATTCATTTATTTACTATCTACAGTGCAAGGCCTCGAGCCCTGCCACACCTTAGCACATCATCTTCTCTATCATCTTTATTCCCCCTCAGTTTTCAGGCAGAAGCTAAGGTCAAAACAGTGATGGAGAAGCCTGGGCAGTGTGGAGATGTGACCCCATTCCAGAATGCCATCTGCCCCCATTAAATCCCACTTTAAACTGTAGCCTTCCAACAAGCCCCTACAGAATGCCATAGCTGTGAGTCTGTGATCTTAAAGAATGATGGCTTCCTAAGTCCTGGAACAGCCAGTCCAGAGTCTTGACTTACTGCCTGAGTCCTATAAAGGGCTGGATTTAGCCCAGTTGTCTTGTTACTCTGCACAATAATTATCATAGGAACAAACTGCCCAGTTCAGAATGACCTGGCAATAGGAAAGACTCAGGACGTCAGATGGGGGAATCAAGGTTTTCAGTTAGAACAAATTCAAAGCCTACAGCATGGAAGTTAGAATGGGGTTAATCATGCAGAATCTCAGAACACTCCCAGACAACAAATGAAGATCCAGACAATTCTCCTATAAACAAAGGGAAAACAGAGATCAGGTGCCAAGAGAGGATGTGCTTTGCATTGGGGTAGTAGGAGAGGCAGAAGCATTGGTAGCCAAACCCTAACTCCTTTACATGGCAAAGAAGGATTTTCCAATTTGATTAAGTTAGGCACTTGAGCTAGGGAGTGTGCTGTGTTATTTGGGGTTCTTAAAAGCACAAGAGGAGACAGGAAGGTCAGAGTCAGAAAAGGATGGGAGGCAATGGAGGCAGAGGGGGGGG
>JADRCC010334136.1:0-13071 GCA_019843855.1 Hylomyscus alleni | reverse complement strand
GGAGTCAGACGTTAGGTTCATAACTTTGTTACAAATACACGCTCCCTCTGCCAGGGTTCCTTTTGAGGTGACTATGGCCCCAAGGTTCTGCAGTTGTCCCATGTGGTGTTCATCCTCCAACCCCATAGATGTGACAGCACAGAGATGTGACAGTACAGTATACAGAGATGTGACAGTACAGTACACAGAGATGTGACAGTACAGAGATGCGACAGCACAGTATACAGAGGTGTGACACCACAGTACACAGAGATGTGACAGTACAGAGATGTGACAGCACAGTATACAGAGGTGTGACAGTACAGAGATGTGACAGTACCGTACACAGAGATGCGACAGCACAGTATACAGAGGTGTGACACCACAGTACACAGAGATGTGACAGTACAGAGATGTGACAGCACAGTATACAGAGGTGTGACAGTACAGTACACAGAGATGTGACAGTACAGTACAGAGATGTGACAGTACCGTACACAGAGATGTGATAGCATAGTACACAGAGATGTGACAGCAACAATGTGACAGTACAGTACAGAGATGTGACAGCATAGAGATGTGACGACAGTACCGTACACAGAGATGTGACAGTAGAGATGTGACAACACAGACCCTCATGAGAGTAGCCTCAGGCCTCGGCTTTATGGCACTATTAAAAAAACCAACCAAACAACAAACAGAAAACCCCAACAATTGTGTTTAAAGACTGCTGTTAAAAGAAAGAAAAGCAAAGAAAACCTCGGGTCTCTCCAAGTACTTTTTTTTTGAGGCAGGGCCTCACTGTGTAGCCCTAGCTGTTTGGAATTTTCTCTGTAGGCCAGGCTGGCCTCAAACTCACATATACACACTTGCCTTTGCATCCAGAGCACTGGGATTAAAGGCATGCCAACAAAGCTGGCTTCTGGCTTGGATCTCCTCCCTGTGAGGCAGAGACCGGAGTCAGCCCAGCAGAAGACTGCCCGCTCCGAACTCTCATCACAAAGCCCTTTATTTGATGTGGAGACAGCAGGCATTGGGTGCAGGCTGGCAAGCAATGGGCACAGCACTCTGAAATTTCATTTAATGAGTGTGGGCATCAGCCCTGCAGGCTAAAGCACTGGTCCCTGGGTCCTGAGGACAGGACTCTGGAGAAGCAGTGATCGCCCAGGGCAGCTGTAAGTAACATCACATCACTGTGGCTACCACCAGGCTCAGTGCTTTCTCCTCATCAGGTTTTTGGGAAGGCCTAGCCTGGTCATTCCTGGACGCTATGCCATCCATGCTGGTCTGCAGGGCCTTCTTGGTGCCCGGCCAGTACCACTAACGGCATCCTTATCTCGCTGCTCAGTTAAGAGCAGGACTGAGAAGTAGTGATGTATTTCTTTCGAGACAGGGTTTCTGTGTAGCTCTGGCTATCCTGGAACTCACTCTGTAGACCAGGCTGGCCTCGAACTCAGAAATCCGCTGCCTCTGCCTCCCAAGTGCTGGGATCAAAGGCGTGCGCCACCACTGCCCGGTATTTCTTGATAAAACTTTAAATGTTAAACATTTATTTTGAGGATATTTGCTGTGAAAGCTGCTGTTTTAATTTTAAAAGCAAAAATGTTTTAAAACATTTTTAAGATTTGTTTTTATTTTTTGTTTATTTACTTTATGTATGAGTACTCCGCACATGTACACGTGCATGCCAGAAGAGGGCATCAGATCTCATTATGGATGGTTATGAACCATCATGTGGGTGCTGGGAATTGAACTCAGGAACTCTGGAAAAGCAGCCAGTGCTCTTAACCACTGAGCCATCTCTCCAGCCTTAAAAATTTTTTTTTCAATTGAAAATTATAATTAAAACAGGAGGAGACGTGCCTTCATTGTAGCAACATAAAAACAAACACAGCACAGTAACCTGAGAGAAATCATCCAAAGTGATTTGAAGAACCTGCTAGCTCTTTTTTCTCATGTCCTAGTGGCGCGTCAGGGGAGAAGTGTGGTGTGGAGCCTGCCCCTGTGGACTCTGACCTGTGACACAGACACCCCATCCCTTCTCTGCTCACTGACAACAGCCAGCCTGCTCTAGAGCGGCACACATGCAGGGGAGCGAGCCAGGTCTGCTCGGCCTGCTCCTAAGGAAGTCCCACCGGCTCCCAGCACAGAAGAGGCACCTCTTCTCACTCTGCTCACTAACCCTGCTACAGAACAGAACAGGCCTGTAAAACCAAGGGCATGTCTTACCACAGGGTGCCGAGGGAACCCCAGCATGGCTCACGGGTACTGGGTGAGTACCCTGACATGGGAAGGATTGTAGAGATTACACACCTTGAAGTACACAGTTCCCTTCTCTTTCACGATGGCGGCCTGCTCCAGCTTTTCTTTGGTGTCCATCTCCCAGGATTCTTTGGCCTGCATAGAGATTTGTGGCAACAGTGAGCTGAGCAGAGGAGCCTGGGGAACAAACGGCAGCCATCTCTACAAGATCCCCCAAACAACTGTGGGCACTGCCATGCCACTGGCTGGCCAGGGCGCTGGTATTCTAGTAAGAGTATGTGGCGCAGGCCAGCTGTGGTCTGACCCATGTTGTCCAGCCAGGAACACAAGCACAGAGCACTCTCACAGACTGCACTTTTAGGGTGACAAAGCAAGCTCTCTTGAGGGGTGGAAGGACCCCAACCTCCCTCCCTCGAGCTTCCTCACTAAGGGCTGTTGTCATATTATCAGGTCGTTTCTGTCAAGTTTGGTTTCCAACTGGAAAGTGAGATTACTACTTTTGGTCTAGGACAAGCTGCATGTGTATGGAACATTTCAAAAATTCCAAGGCAGGCAGCTGTCTCCTCATTCACACACCAGATGTATGAAGGCCTCTACCAGTATCCGTTTGCAGGTGTGGACCCGGGGGATTTCCAGACAGTACTGCATGCATCTCAGGCAAGCGTCCATTCACTATGTCGCTGAGACTGACTTCTGATGCTCTTGAGTGACAGGATTCTACCAGACTCACTATGTAGCTGTTGACCTTGAACTCTGGATTCTCCTGCCTTCACCTCCCAAGCGCTAGGGTCATGGGTGTGCATCACTATGTCTGGCTTTACTTGGGGGTTTTAAACAAATATGACTGTGAAGACAGAGCTCATGGAAACGACCACTGCAGACAGAGCTGTACACGAATGTCGCCATCATGGCTTGTATTAGGCATGCTCTCCTCTCCACAACACTGCACACAGGCCTAGGAACAATAGCTCTGGGGCTCAGAGTAAGTCCTTGTCTTACCCATGCAAGGCCCAAGCACTTTAAAACAAAAACTCACTCAGCAGTTTCTCTCACCCAGAGAGCCATCTCCTCTGCCGGCTTCATTTTCCGAAAGCCTAGTTAACAAGGGATGTCTGCATTTTCATGTTGGTTTCAGTGTTGAAAAAAATTACTCTGTGTGTGCACCGTGTGAAGGGCACAGGTCCACATCTTCTCCCTCCCCAACTTTTTTTTTTTTTTTTTTTTAAAGAATAACCATTTTAGAAACTCTATCTTGAAAAACCGAAAAAAAAAAAAAAAGAATAACCATTTTAGTTTATTTTTTTAATATTTTTCTTTGACTTAAAATTTTATTGAAAAACTTTTATACAATATATTAATTTTTCTATACTATTCTCACTCATTACTGTGTCCATGTGTGGAGGTTCAAGCACAGCTCTGTAGCGTCTGCCCTCTCCTCCTCTGAGGGCTCCAGAGACCAAGCTTAGGCTCCAGGCTTAGTGGCAAGTGCTTTTACCCACGCAGCCATGTTCTCAGATCGGTACTGAATGTCTTGAGACAGCATCTCTCACTGAACTTGGAGCAAACCAACTGGGCTAGGCTGGCCCGCAAGGCCCAGGGTCTCTTCTATCTGCTCCAGCACATGCCTCCATGTCAGGTGACACCCTCTGCTTCAGCCAATGGAACTCTGGGGTTATAAGTGCCTCACAACCTTGTCTGGCTTCTTTCCTTTCTAGAGGCAGGGGACTAAACCAAGTAAACACCAGAGGCCCCACATGTAAGTGTGCCCAGTGACTCCAGCACACGCTTGTGTGGTGCAGCATGACAGCGGGCATGTTGTCAGTAAGCATGGAGATGGGTAGAGGGTCCAGTGTAGAAAGGGCAGGGATGCTCAAAGCCTCGATAAGCCAAGCCAGAGTCTTTTTCTCCCTCTTAGCAATAAAGTCCAGGATGAAATCAGTACTGAGCTTGCAGTCCTTCAGAAGAGGTCACCCCCAAACACGTAACCGTATGGCAAGAGCATGTGTTGGGGAACATGATTTTGGAAGGCAGAATCCCACTTTTTTCTCCCAAACTTAGAGGCTAACAAAGAGACAATTTCTTTTCGATATCTAGTATGTTATGGAAGGTCACACTGCTAAGAAGACTTAGTGTACAGAACATGGAGGTCATTTCAAAGGAATAAAAACATAAAAAGGGCAGTCCCTGCGGGGCTCTGAGAAGGGGGATGTTGGTCATTCAGGGATCCAGCTGAGGGTGACAGCTTACTTAGCTTATGGGGACACTGTATGGGGTATAACTGCTCAGTGAGGTAAAGCTGGGAGCCTCCAGAGATGGCCCTGAGCTGGAAGACAGCCAAGGAGGCACTGCAGCCTGGAGGCCATGGCAGATCCCCTCTCCTGTTCTCGGACATGGGAGGCACCCTGGGGAGCAGGTCTGTTTTCAGGGCCGAGATGTTGGGATTATAACCTGGGGCCCCAGCGGAGGCTTCTTTGTAACGCCCGTGGAGCGTACAGTTCCTTCAGCACTGAAAAGCTGCACCCTAACTCCCTGCAGGAGCTGCTTGGCAGTACGTGAACTTTTCTGTCCTCAACTCAGGAAAAAAAAAGTACAAAAAGAACAAGCCTAGGAACAAATAAGGGAACAAGTCTTGGATTCTACCCAAAAGTTAAAAGAAAAAAAAAAAAAAAAGGCTAGCACACAGTAAAAAATAAGAACACCAGCTCCTCTCCTGTGTCAACTGGGTTATGTCAGCTTCCCATGCTCTAAACCGAAGTGTGGAGGACAAGAGTCATGGGCAAAGAAAAGCAAGCACAGAAGTAAACACTATTAGCCCAGACTGCCTAACGCAGGCACGGGAACAGGATGGAGAGGAAAGCCACCATGATTTTAGAGACGTTCGACTGTCTCACCTTTTCGAAGCTCTTAAGTGTAACTTCATAGATAAGCTCAGCATTGGGTTCAATGCCAAATTTCGGCTTCCCTGCTTCTCCAAAACCATATCTGAAACGGAGAGTAGAGAAACAAGGCTTAGGAGGGCCGGTGTATTTCCAGGGACTTCTCTTTTGGCTTTCTGAGGCGTGGGATCACTGGTGCGGTTTCCTTAGACCTGCTGCGACTCGTTTTTCTCTTAGTGCATGCACAAAGTTCCTGTACTACCCGGGACAGTGTGCTTAATATGCTGTTCAATATCGATGCCTGATTTTAGACTTTATTCTTTTCTGTTTGGTTACGAGGACTTTTTTCCTTTAAGCTTTTTTTTGTTTTGTTCTTTTGTTTTTTTGTTTTTTGAGACAGGGTTTCTCTGTATAGCCCTGGCTATCCTGGAACTCACTCTGTAGACCAGGCTGGCCTTGAACTCAGAAATCCACCTGCCTCTGCCTCCAAGTGCTGGGATTGAAGGCATGTGCCACCACCGCCTGGCTCCTTTAAGCTTTATGAGTGGTAAAGGCAGAAGAGTCCACTATCATAATCATTATGAATACTTTTATTTTGTTTTGTTTTGGTTTTTTTTTGTTTTTCAAGACAGGGTTTCTCTGTAGCCCCAGCTGTCCTGGAACTCACTCTGTAGACCAGGCTGGCCTCGAACTCAGAAATCCGCCTGCCTCTGCCTCCCAAGTGCTGGGATTAAAGGCGTGCGCCACCACCGCCCGGCATTTTTGTTATTTTATTTCTATTGTTTTTGCTGTTCTGTGACAGTTTCATACTTGTATATAACATTTCTCATTTAACCCCAGCTCCCTCTCCACTCTCTCCCTCATAGGAACTCTTCTCCATGCATCCACATCTACTCTCATGTGTGACACCTACTGACTTTGATAGGGATTCTGCCTGTCTGCTTCAGTACTTCCCAGCATACAGAACAGCGCCTTAAACCAGGAGCAGTGGCACACAGCTGTATTCCCAGCACTTGGGAGGCAGAGACAGGCAGATTTCTGTGAGTTCTAGGATAGCCAAGGCTACATACAAATAGAGAGAAACTGTCTCAAGAAACCAAAAGCAAAAAAAAAAAAAGTAGGTCAAGTGTCAGCACAATAGCAAGGAGTTTACTGGAACGCTATGTTTACCTGCTGTGAGCCAGACAACTCGAGAAATGTGAAATGTCATAAAAGGCTCAGCTAGCTCAAACTTCAGGCCATGGTTTGGAAGGTGTCAAAAGTAGGCGACGACTGGAACAGCAGTCTGGCCATGTCTGGGGCTAAGGAGGGAGAGTGCACACCACGCTGCACACGCTACTTGCTATTGTCTACCTCTCCTTTGAACTTTCCAGGAAAATCCATTTACTTTTCTCACCTCCATTGTTACATAAGAAAAGGCGCAGCTGGAGAAGAGGCACACAGAGCCTGGGAGGAGCTGGGTGTGGCAGCCTTACCACCACACAGTGGGCATCACCAGCTAAGGAACAGAGGGAAGGGTGCAACAGCCAGTGGCAATGGAAATGGAGCTAGGTTTTCTCCCCGGAGTGTGTATGTGTATGTATATGTGTGTGTGAGTGTGTGTTTGTATGTATGTGTGTGTGAGAGTGTATGTGTGTGTATGTATGTGTGTGTGTGTGAGTGTGTGTTGTGTGTTGCCTGTGGTAAATAAGGAGGCAGACAGGCGGGTCCTTCCTTAGTCTGTTGCTGAGAGTGTGTTATGATTGGTAGTCTTGGCCAGGTAGGTTAGATGTGACAGATGGGCTGGGCATCACTTTGGAACCATGTCACTTACCTGGGTTGATTTTAACCCTTCTTTGTCAGGGGAACATCTAGCAATGCCTAGAGTTGCCACTGTATGGCAGGTAGGAGTCAGAAATATTCCTGCACATCCTTATGGGACAAGGACATCCTCTTCCGCCACAACCAGAATCCACCACAAAACAGCCATAGTACTGAGGATGTGAAACCCTGTCTAAAAGAAACTTCCACTGAGGGCTCTGTGACAGGGATGTGGGGTGTGGTTCGAGTTGTGGAATGGAAGGTGTGGGGACTGGTGTGGAACAGGCACAGGCTGGCTATTACCAGTGGAGGTAGAGATTAAAGATTACTTGTACCATTTCTCCTGGTTCAAACAAAGTAAGTCTGTCAAGATTGGTAGAACACACCTTCCTGAGAGACCCAGGTGCTGAGCCATCAGTTCTGGGAATGGCTAGCCTGATTTTGTGTTGAACAGAAAGATGCCTAACTCACGCTGGGCAAAGTAGGGCCTGACTGAAAAATAAGTCATCAGAAATGGAAGTCCAGAGTCAAGGCCTCTGAGTGGCCACTGCCTTGGAGGGCAGATACACCAAGGGTGTGGAGGGGCAGCAGCCCTGCAGTGTACAGCAGCCTCAGCAGCCTCTTCTTACACATGAGAAAGCTGAGGCCAGAGACGCGTGATTGCTGAGAGGTCAGAGAGAGGCAGGGCCACGGGCCAACCTTACTGTCCTGAGACAACTAAGGCTGTGACACACAGAGCTCCTAATTAGACTGACCACTCTCAACAGCCTGTGATTCGTCTAGGACTGTTACAAAGCAGGTATAAAGAAAAATGAAGCCGGGCGGTGGTGACACATGCCTTTAATCCCAGCACTTGGGAGGCAAAGGCAGGTGGATTTCAGAGTTCAAGGCCAGCCTGGTCTACAGAGTGAGTTCCAGGACAGCCAGGGCTACACAGAGAAACCCTGTCTCGAAAAACCAGAAAAAAAAAAAAAAAGAAAAAGAAAAATGAAGCAAAGAGCTAGTTGTATGTACTTAGCCTATATAGAAATCAGTCATAACATTTCATTATTCATTTGAGAACAGCATTTTTTCCCCCCTGAGACAGGGTTTTTCTGTGTAGCCCCAGCTGTCCTAGAACTTACTCTGTAGACCAGTCTGACCTCAAACTCAGAAATCCTCCTGCCTCTGCCTCCCAAGTGCTGGGATTAAAGGTGTGCGCCACCACTGCCTGGCAGAACAGCAAATTTTTAAAAACTGAGAAAAAAAATCCCTGAGGGTGCAATGTCTCAAAGAGCGTACACCCTTGCCACAATATTTTAAAGAACACTACCAAGAAAAGACAGTGTTCCAGTGAGAAAGAAACTTGAATGCTTTATTAGTTTCTTATGAAAATGTCCTGCCAAGGAGTCTACGGATGTCAAGGGGAAGTGGGGTGAGGGTGGAAGGGCAGAAGGGGAAACGTAGAAGACACTGAGTACCACTTCCATCTGCACTTTATAGCAACCCACACTTGGTGGACTCTGACTAGGCCAAGCCCATTTGCGGCATGCACACAAACCTTGGTGCACAGGGGTGCTCTACCGACATGTGCGGTGTGATGCAAGCACGCGGACGCAGCATAGAAGGCATTGCATAGAACGTATTGGCAGAACTCCACGTACCAGCAAACACCCTGGAGATGTACTAACATACGCACTCACCCCTCCCCTCGCCCCAGGGGGGGACCCTTAGACACTACAATGTAGAACTTAAAAAGATTTGAAAATTCTAACATTCGTTCCAGAGATTTCCATTTTCTTGTGGTCTAAGGGCAAAATGAATGAAAGCCATTGCTAAAGCAGTGACAGCTAATGAGGGAGGGCAGCTAATGGGTGGGGTGGGCGGTTTGCTAGGTGATTTGCCAGGCTTAGAGAGTTAGGTGACTTGCCCAGGTGGCACCACTGGTAGGCTGCAGGGGCAGGATTCAGCTAGGACGACTAACTGTGTACCTGCAGAGAACTAGCTGCACTGTCAAGCAGACACAGTCGGACTTACTCTGATGTTCTGTCTACCAGCAAGGTTAAGACATAAAGATCTGGGTCACGTGTTTCTGAATGCTCATACTTTACAGAACCATCTTCAAAGAAGTGAACTATGAGACCATACCTGAGTGTAGAGCTACTATAATTTTGGAATGGTAGATTAAACATGATTAGAGAACTTGAATTCCAGCACTTGGAAGCCAGAGGCAGGCAGATCTCTGTGAGTTCAAGGCCAGCTTGGTCTATATATTGAGTCAGGACTACATAATAAGAATACATCTCAAAAAAAAAAAAAAAAGATTAGGGACTGTAGGTTATGAAGAACCTACTCTGTGAGTAAGGGGGGGGGGGGGGGGGGGGGTGGGAAAGCTCTTTCAATGAAAAAAGAAATACTTCATCGGAGAGTGAACTACAGCGAACCCTTCCCAGGCACAGGGCAGGACTGAAGCACTCCCCACTGGTGAGGGCAGCCCAGAGTGTCGGAGTCCTTGCAGTGGCAGCAGTGCCGCCTGGGAGACGACTCTCCACAAGCAGATGCACTTGCATTCAGGAACACTCCTGCATCCTTAGGGCCCATTTCTCAAGATAGAAGAGATGGATTTATGGTATAATTTTAGATCTAAAAATAATAGGAAGCATGTTTTCACAGGAGACTGCCATGCCGGATGGTTCTAAGCTTGGCAGTGCTCATGGCTATCCGTATGACGGGAAAAAGTTAGGGAAAAATGAGTCATCTCCTCTGCCTTTAGATCCAGGAAGAACAAACTGGCTCTTTCTTCCTTCAGGGACTCCATTTAAGAATGTGGCATGGATCCAAGAGGTAGTAAATCATGTACTACTGTAGTTACCAAAACCCTCCTGCGAACTCAAAGAAAAGAGGAGCAAGAGAGCCATAGGAACGAGCCACTCTTCACTGATGTGGCAGCCCGGCAGTTGAACAAATCAAAACCAAGGCTAGACCGATCGTCCTATCTTAGACATACTTCAGCTCAGCCAACTCACTCACAAGCTTCTACGGTGGTTGGTGTGAGGCCCCAAACTTTAGACCCACCATCACCCAACTCAATGCCATAGCTTCCCTGTGACAACAAAGCACCGACAGAGAGAGCGAGTGAGCAAGCAGTCCTTCCTTGGTCTTCAGACAGCCGCAGTGTGCACTGAAATGAACGGGCGCTCACTTCTTACCGTGGTCCAAGATATAAAACACACTGTTCTTCTCTCTGCATCTTCTCCAGGGCTTTGTCAATCCCAATCGGGATGTCGTGGTCTTCGCCTTCACCAACAGTGAACACCACGTCTCGGCAATCAAACATCCTTCCAGCACAGCGGCCTTCCAGGTGGACTGAGGGCGAGGACACAGGACAGTCACAAGCCACCCTTCAGCAGCGCCTGCCAAGCGACTGGCCCACAGTGCAGCAACCCCCTCCTGCCGTTCATAAGACACACAGTGTCTTCTGGAAGCTTTGCCCACCTAGTCTGAAAGTTTAAGAACAAAAGTAGTTTTTCCATTTTAAGTTAAATGTATACTTATCTTCTTATCTGTGACACAGGGTCAGGATACACTGGTTCATTTAAACACACCATTAGGAGAATGCCACATTGCCAGTATTGAATACATGAAATGGCTTAACCATCTATTTTGGTTTGAGATGCTTGGGCAAAAGTACATAAACAAGGAATAAAGTCTAGGACGCAGTGCTAGTTCTCCAATATTGCATACGTGTTAGACGAAGGTCACACATCCTTTCTACATAGCAGTTCAGGCTGGCCTGAAACTCTCCCTGCCCCTGTATTCCAAGCGCGTTAGCACTATAGGTATGTACCGCATCTTGCTCCAAGTCTTATGTGTGGTCATGGAGACCGACTCCAGGGACTTGTGCATATAAGGCGGTCACACAAGCACGGAATGACCCTCAGCTCAACTACTTTTAATGCTAATGCTACGTGACTTTTCAATTAGGCCTTTTACTCAGGAAGAAAAATGGATGGCTTGGGAGACAGTTCAATAGGCACCCTGATTTGTCTTTGACAAGAAAAATAGTTTCTACCTCAAATCTAGTAATTTCCTAAAATGTTTCTTGATAAGGCTGCTTAACTTATTTGCCTTAGTTTGGAGAAACCACCCTCTCTTAAATATTACTTCCACGCCCTATGGTAACTATCACCTTCCTATGGTAACTATCACCTTCTAAACATTACTTCCATGCCCTATGGTAACTATCACCTTCCTATGGTAACTATCACCTTCTAAGTTTCAACTTCCTCCACTTTTACACCCTCACCTCCCCAGTCTCTTCAAAGCCCTCAGAATCTATGACTCTGCTTTGTCATTTAATCAGGTCCCCATTAACCTAGGCCTGAGAAACGAGAGGAACTCTGGAAGATAAGCAGCGGTAAGCTATACATCAGGGCCCCAAAGTCACGCATAAAGCTAGGATGGATGCCATCTTGGCTGCTCTTACTGCCGTCAAGCCAAATCCTAAGTCAGTTCCTTCAAGACAAAGGCTGCAGCAGCCTAGCTCTCAGATGTCACTCACTGCCTCTTGCTTTACAGCCATACTCGTTTATATGACGACTTCTAGATAGTACATTTACCTTCGGAATGTTCTAGATAAGACTGCCAACTTACAGAAGACCTCCCTCCCTTTAGTATATAACATATGAAAAACAAAACCAAACCCAAAACAAAGCAGGCTGCATACAGTACAGAGGCATCCAGCCAGGCCGCAGGAGATGCTGTCAAAAGCCTCTTCTATTTTAAAAAGAATCCACCTTCTTTTAAAGTGTGAGCCTCAGAGGCTTTGGTGCATCCTGAGGCTTACAGTCTTCTCTGTGCGGTAAGAGTACGGTCTGCCTGCTAGTTCTTAGGTTAGGTGTCTAAGGTGAGCCTGACCTGTAAGCCCAGGTCCTCCAACAGCCATAGTCTACCTCAGAATAAAAAGGCAAAGGGGACGTAGGGCTAGAAGCGCCGCTTGGTAGGAGAGGTCCTGCCTAGCAGGTCCAGAGCCTGAGGCTCAGTCCCAACAACCACATTAGATAAATGTACATGGAAGAACCAATCAAACACAACTATAAATTTATGAAACTACTGTTTTTAAATCTGTCCAAAAAACTGAATTTAGACTAACGGGTGGTGCTGTCCTCGAGTGCAGGAACTCCTGCCCAAGCCATGAAGAGCCTCTTTAGTGCTGACGGAAGAGAACTCTGAGGTTTACCATCAGACCATCACCTTCTTCCTTTAGTGCGGAGGAAATTATCACTACATTTGTTGTGGCTTTTGGCTGATCAAATCTGAATGTGTTTTCACAACAGGAAATTCAGAGACTTCTGTTTGGAATGTCTCACTCACCTCTACATGCAAGCTTACATGTGTAATACATAAAAGTAATTATTCGAGACCAGCCTGGTCTACAGAGTGAGCTCCAGAACAGCCAGGGCTACACAGAGAAACCCTGTCTCGAAAAACCAAAAAGTGTCATTAAAATTCTTAAGTGAGTATATAATTTCATACATTCTTTTTCTCTGTGCTAAGCCACCAATCGCTGTGTGTCGGAAGGAAGCAAAAGTAAGCAGACCGTCAGGGTGTGACAGAGGCAGAGCAGGAAGGCAAACACTGGGCTGGAGACAGCTCACGGGGTAAGAGAACCTGCTGCTCTTGCCAAGGACCTGGGTTCAATTCCTAGCATCTCTATGGAAGCCAATAACTGCCTGTCCCCAGCTCCTGGGATCTACTGCCCTCTTCTACCTTCCATGGGCACTGCATGCATCCATTCAGACAAAAAAAACCGTATACACATAAAACAAAGGAAAAAAAAGGTTTTATTAATTTATGTATGTGTGTGTTTGACTATATGCTATGTATGTACAGGTGCCTACAGAGGCCAGAAGAGGGCATCAGACCCCACGAACCCAGAGTTAAATGGATTGTCCAACTGTGTCTGGAGGACCACCAGTGAGCCCAAGGTTGTCTGACTCCACCTGATGCCCCAACCTACTACCTGGGCCTCAGATGGTAGAATAATTTCCTCTCACCTCTACATGCACACTTACACACATAATACTACAAATTAGAAAACATAGGTGACATCCCAGTACACTTACTTCACCACACACACGCACGCACGCACGCACGCACGCACGCACGCACGCAC
>JADRCC010334000.1:0-29096 GCA_019843855.1 Hylomyscus alleni | reverse complement strand
TTTTTTTGAGACAGAGTTTCTCTGTGTAGCCCTGGCTGTCCTGGAACTCACTCTGTAGACCAGGCTGGCCTTGAATTCAGAGAGATCCACCTGCCCCTGCTTCCCAAGAGCTGAGATTGAAGGCTTGCGCCACCGAGTTATCCTCAGTTACCTGGTAAATTCGATGTCAGCCTGGGCTACATGAGACCCTATCTCAAAAAACAAACATACAAAACCGTCACCTCTGAATAATAAGTTTGTGAAATTTGGGACAGAGAAGAGGGGTGGGGGTGACAGAGATGTGTGGGGGTGGGAGATCAAGAGAAGCAGAAGGGAAGGGGACAGAGAGGGAAGAAGGATGGAGAATTCAGGAAAGAAACAAGGGAAAGAAGGAGAAAGGGGAGAAGGAGAGAGATGAGGAGAGTAGGGAAGAAGGGGGTTAGAGATGAAGAAGGAAAAACTGAAGATAAAGTGTGGGGCACACTTGGCAGGGGAGACGAGGGCGTGAATAAATGAAGGATGAGGCGACCCGACTGATCTGGGGTGCAGATAAGACAAAGGGCAAACAGATAAGGGATCTAACGATGTCAGCCAGTCCACAGCCCCAGCCCCCAGTGGCT
Organism: Hylomyscus alleni; assembly: GCA_019843855.1. NCBI lineage: Eukaryota > Metazoa > Chordata > Mammalia > Rodentia > Muridae > Hylomyscus > Hylomyscus alleni. The sequence goes on along the minus strand of JADRCC010334000.1, from coordinate 28,497 downwards.
AGCTCTGGGCTGTGTGGCGACCATTACAGATGGCCCAAGTCCAGAAGAGTCTGCAGCCTTGATCCCATAAAGTGGAGTGCACTGCACTGCTCAGTCAAGAAGTCTGGGCACCTGCTCTGCTCTGACCCCTGAAAACTGAAAGCAAAAGCCATCCTGAAAGCGTTGCCTAGACCTTCCTGTCCCTTGGCTGGTTTCTTAGAAATCAGCTGCCCGTACTTGCAGTGGTAGCCTGGACTTCCTCCCCAGCCCAGTCCCTTTTTCCTGGCAGGCATCTCAGTGCCAACATCGAGGGGCAGAGGTTACTGTCGGAGTAGGATGGCCCTCAGCAAGCGGAGAAGACAAACATTCACCTCCACACTCCCGACTGCGAGCCTCCTGCGTGCCAGGCACAGGGTTGGAGGGATGGGTTTGGGACCACCAATGCAGGACCCCGAGGTTCCTAGGGAGTATGGGCAGCTTGGACAGCAGAAGCGTAGGCTCCAGTGATGGCGGTGTCATCACCAGCTGGCATTTAGCATTGTGGAACACTTACTTGCTACCTGTGCTGTCGAGGCCCTGAATGGAGCCAGTCAGAGTGGACCCAGGGTGGGCGAATAACAAGGCTCCCTGGCATGTTCTTCATGTGTTTGCTTCATTTTTGTTTCACCTGTCTGGTGGGCCCGGATAGAATGGGTGGGAGATGGGCCCATTTCTCTGTCAGTAACACTGAGGCTAAACTATGCCCATCTAATTACTGAATACCTTGAGCATTTTTCCAGAGAGGTATCTAGACACTTAGATCTGGCCTAACCAGGCTTAAGCATCCTATGAGTAGAGAGAAAAGATCCTGGACTGGGATGTGGCATAGCCTCTGGTCTTACATAGCTTTGAACTCTGGACCCCTGATCCTCCTGTCTCCACGAGTTGTTCCACCATGCTGTGTTTATGTGGCGATGGGACTAGGACCCAGATCTCATGCATACTGAGAGGGCCCTGAGACGTCCACATCCTCCATCCCCCTGCGGAGAATCCCATCAGGAGTCTGTTGGGGAGCAGCTGGAAGGAGCAAGAAGCACGAATCCGTCTGTGCCTGTCGGCCCTGTGATATCCGTGTCCTGTGCGTCATTTTTTGTTGTTGTTGTTGTTGTTGTGTATAGTCTTGGTTATGTTTCTGTCCCTCACAGCCTGTGGAATCCATTCACAGAGCAGTAGGGGTGGCCATCAGGTCTGGTGGGAATGAGGGCCAAGGCAGGAGCCGCAGTGTCGTTCTGTGGCCTACTCAGCCGCCTGCTGCAGAGAGCAGCTAGAACACATGCTCTAATTTTTCCACCTAGAAGGGTTTCCATGGACTATCATTGTCTCCGCTGTTGGGGGATGGGATACGTAGGCGCTCACTACTCGGATGCTCTGTCACCAAGGAACAAGGTTTCAAGGTTTCACTAAGTTTCCCAGGCTAGCCTTGAACTCATGGTGTTGCCTGGGCTTGAGTTTGCTGGGCTCTGTCTGGGTAGCTGAGGTTTTAACCTGTCCCACCACGCTCAGCTGGCTTGTTTCAGTTTATTGCTGTTTGTCGATTTGCTTTTTTATTTTTTGTCTTGTTTTGTTTTTTGAACTGGGGTCTTATGGCCTGGAATTCTTGGTTCTCTTGCTTCAGGGTTGTTTACGTAATGTATTATACAAATGGAAAAATTGGAGAAAATGTCCACATTATTATTATTATTATACCCCCCTTCATTAAAAAAAAAAAAAGGATGTTACTTTTTTTTTTTTTTTCGAGACAGGGTTTCTCTGTGTAGCCCTGGCTGGCCTCGAACTCAGAAATCCACCTGCCTCTGCCCCCCAAGTGCTGGGATTAAAGGCATGAGCCACTACTGCCCAGCTGGGATGTTACTTTTAAAGCACTCCATACTACAACTGCCCAGACCCCAGTCAGTGGACGCAATCGCCATCCCTCGGCTGCTCAGTGCTGTGATTGCCGTGTGAGCCACCCACCACACCAGATCAACACTCTCCTCTGAGGTACTGTGCCAAGCACTTCACAGCTTCTTATTTGTTTCTTCAACAATCCTCTGGGCCACCAGCTAAGTTTTTCCTTCCTAGAGCTGGTTAAGGAATGCCACTGCAGGGCCTGGAGCTTCTTGCCTTCGAGGAGGGTTCGGTTTTGTCCCTGAGGCATTTGTGTCCCCCAACACTTTGTACTGACACCACCCAAGGCACCTAGACTACCAACCCAGGTATCTGTAAACTGGGGAAGCAGGAAGTGACTTATTCCAGAGCCACCATAGACACCCAGGGATGATGAGATCCTGGACCCAGATTTTTGAGTTGTCATTCCTATGCCAGACAGAATTTGAAAGCATGGGCCAGTCCAGGGTGCCACTTGTAGGGGGTGCCACCTATCTGGGTCCATTTCTCTTGTCAGTAATACTGAGGCCAGTCCGTGCACATCTAGTTGCTGAATACCCTGAGCACTTGTCCAGAGGCAGAGAGGTAAAGGGGCAACTGTCTGGACACCTATGAATGCCAACTTGGCCCAGACGGGCCTAAGTATTCCGTGGGTAGGGAGGAAGATACTGGACTGGTAGCTGCCCCAGCCTTTGGAACAGTTGCTGGCATCACACAGGGCACAGAGGAGGAGGTGGTGCATTTCCAAGTACTGAGATGAGATTGGGGGCAGCAGAGGAGGAAGGGGACAGTGTGGTCCCTGGGGCGCTTAGCCTGCCCACCCGCCAGGCACAGCCGGTCTTCTTCGGGGAAGTCTCTTGAGTCTGAGTTCCAGGAAGCGATAACGCTTGTTGAAACCTCTTTCTTGTGGCCTAGTCTCGTCACACGGCTTGGTAGGGACCCACGTCAGGCAGGGCTGAAGCCTAGGCGACTGCTGCCACCTCTGCTCTCTCCAAGAGACTGAAGAGGGGGCAGTGCCTTCTTCTCCCATGACACCTGCATGGCCCGAGCAGCTTCAACCCGCTAAACGGGAGTGTCACCAATACCTGGCTTCAGGGATGCTGGGACAAAGATTCCCCCTCATCCCTCTGGTACACTCTACTCCTTCCTAGAGGTCACTCCAGAGTACAGACTCTTAACCTTGACCAGTTTCAGAGTGTTAGCCTGTCCCTAAAGTAGAAGGTGCAGTGGGGGTGGGGTTGAAGTTGTTACTGAATCTGTGTTCTACCCCTGAATGTTGTTATCCTGGCCAAGTGGTTGAGAGACTAGCCACTCCTGCCTAGTCTTTAAGGAGTCTGTGGCTCCTACCTTGCCTCTTGTGCTACAAGCATTATGGGAAGAAGCCCGAGGCAGCTCTGTAAACAAAGACACCTCTGGATGAAGCCTATTAGCTGAGGCCACCCTATAGGAGACTTACAGGGTGTAGCCCAGTCAGCATTCACTGGGTACTGGGACAGCCTATCTCTCTCTCTCTCTCTCTCTCTCTCTCTCTCTCTCTCTCTCTCTCTCTCTCTCTCTCTCTCTCTCTCTCTCTCTCTCTCTCTCCTCCCCTACTCCCTCTCCTTTTTGAGACAGTGTTTCACTGCATAGCCCTCCTTGTCCTGGAACTCACTCTGTAGACCAGAGATCCTCCTGCCTCTGCTTCCAAATGGCTGGGATTAAAGGCATGTGCTACCACTGCTTGGCAGGGACAGCTGTTCTTTAATGCAGGCGCTTCATAGGGAAACTAGGGCTCAGAGAAGGAAGGGGCTTGGCCAAGGTCACCCTTCCCAGAGGGGGTGTTCAGTGAATTCCCCAGGGATTTGGTTATTCTTTTTTCTTAGTGCCCCATCCCATTACGCATAAGCGTGTGCATTCCTGCATACACACGCACACATGCCCACACACAAGAACTTGTTTGTGATCTCTGTTTCTATTATGTGTTGAGACTTGAGCTAAGATATAAACCCTAGAGTGTCCCAGGGAAGCTGCAGAGGAGCTCCCAGCCTCCACAGCCCCACTAGGTGGTACAAAACAAGGCTTCAAGGTGGGTCAAAGCTCTATGCCAGGAAGGCATAGAGGGGAATTCAAACCCAGGTCTCACTGCACTCTTGAGCTGTCTTCCTGTACAGTTTCTGACAGAACCTGGGGCCAGCAGGGAGGGGGCTGGAGGAGCAGGGGAGGGTGAGGAACTGCTGAGCAGGAAGAGCTGAGCAGAAAGTGAAAGGGACCTGGGGCCCAGAATAGCTGTGGGTGGCAGGGCAGTAGAGGGAGGTGACAGAGAGAAGGAGCTCTGGAGACCAGGAGGTGGGCACTGCCTATTGCCCAGGGAAGGGAATCCATAGAGGTTCTGCCAGGGCAGCTTGAGGTGGAGGCAATACTGCAGGGAAGGAGTCAGATGGAGGGTTGCTTAAGGGACAGGCATGTCCAGTGATAAGATGGGTAGGCAAGCTGTTCACTCACAGCAGCCTGTGAAACAGCCTAGACCACAAAGAGAAGCAGGCCTTCAGGCCATCACCGCAGAACCCTACAGGAGCAGATGTGGATGACTCTTCAGAATACAATCAGGGCCTTATATATATATACATTTTGCATGCTGTGTCTTCAGGGCTCAGAGAAGTGCCTGGCACACAGATGGTGTTTAGTAAATGTATGTAGAAGGCAGAGGAGTGGGACGGGAGACAGACATGAGAAGGAAAAGAGAAGGGGAGGGAGGAGGAGAGCAAAGGGGAGAAGGGAGAAAGAGGAAAGCAGAGGATAGGGAGGAGGTGGCGGAGGAGGTGGCGGAGGAGGTGGTACAGCGTCCCTGCCAAGGGTGGGCATCCTTCTGCTCTCTTGGATCTTAACTTTTATTGGTCTGTGTTAATTAAAAAAAAAAAAAAAGTTTCCAAGGAAGGGTTGATTTTGTAAACAGTGCCAGGCTTTCCACTCAGGTGGCCTCACGACACCCCTAGCCATGCCTTTGGGAACCTAAAACCAAGTCATCCAGGGTAGAGTAACAAAGAGAGGCCACAGGAAGCTCCCAGGACAGGCTGTACCAAACCTACTGAGAACTGTGTTCAGGGCTGACACACGTCCTGCTCCGCCCAGGGGGTGTTACCTCTGCCAGGGTGGAGACCTTGACCGGGGGATCTTGCCCAAGCTGCTCTGATCTCTAGGAGGAACTCCACCCGATTGCTTTCCAGGAACTCTGCCTGCCACTGTGGGCTGGTGGCTCTCAGTCCAGCTGCAGGCTGCACTGCAGACAGGTCACTGCTACTCTGGACCGCTCCGGACGCTGGCTCTCTCACCTGTGCTACCCAGGAAATGGGGTCCCACACTTGGGTGCATTGAGAGCACTCTGAGTTTTGATTTTGCCATCAGTTTCCTCCTCCCTTCCACTCCCCACTTCTCCCCTCTTTTCCTCCTCTCTCTTCTCTTTCTTACTCTTTCATTTTCAATTGTGCTGGGGTTTATAGAACTCAGGGCCTCACACATGCCAGGCAAGATCCCTACTATTGAACCACACTTCAAGCCTTCCAGCTACCCGAGAAGATGGCCGGGCACTAAGTCTAACAAACCCTGCCACAGTTCAATGGTATTTAGCAATTCAGCCTTTTAGAGTCTAGCTTTCATTTATGCCGAAGTTTTAGCTAGCTTCATTTCCCCTATCCTGGGCATGACTACTCCATCTCCTCACACACTGGTTGGTACCAGGGTCCTCCTGCCTCCACCCTCTAAGTGCTGAGTTCAAGGTGTGGCTGGCGGTGCCACACCTGGCCTGTGCAGTGCTGAGAATTGAACCTAGGGCTTTGTACATGCCAGGTAAAGACTGCGCCACTGAGCTGTATCCCATCTCCAAGACCTTTCTGCAGCTCAGGCTGGCCCTGAGCTAGCTGTCACCCAGTCAACTTCCTCATGTTTGGGTTACAGGTGAGTCTTCAGCCAGTTACTGAGACCAAACCAGCAGAGTACTGCATCCTCTGGGGTGCAGCTTCTCACAGCCTCGTCCTTATGCTGGAGGCTGCCATGGCCTCTTTGCATTATAGTGACAAATCACCTGTGTAATCCCAGGGGAGGCAGGGGGATTGTCACAAGTTTGAGGTGAAGGAAGCAGGGTAAAAACACTTGGGGTAGAAAAAGTGGGGTTTCTCTCCGTTTGTGTTTCGGATGGCAACCTAGCAGCAGTTGGGGACCTTTCTTAATACCTGATCTAGTGGCAAAGTCTCCATTGCTGTTGGCGTACCTGTTAGGTAGCCCTGGCCCTTGTGCTCAGGGAACACTGGCTTACTCTATCTTTGCTTGAGCTCAGGGTGGGGGTGGCTCGGCTCTGCTCATTCTCCTGTCTGGTGACTTCCTCAATCCTATAATCTTGTCCTCTACCGAAATGCCTGCAGGGGTCTCTGTCATCTTCAGTGGACCCTGACTGACATGTGTTAGGGCAGGAAGTCAGACTCAGCTCACCTGTCTCCTGGGGCTGCAGGGTTAAGCCTGGTGCAACAAAACCTCTTGGTTGAACTTTCTCCAGCTCCAGCTGTGCAAGATCTCTCTTGTCTACTGGAGTTGAGTTGCAATACCGTCTCTCACCAGCAGGGGAGACCAGCCAGTAGGAAGTGCTGAGTCAGAAGTCTACTCGACTCTCCCGCTCAAGAGTATAGAGTCCTGATTGTAAAACAAACTGCTGAAAGCACGAGGCCAGTCAAGATCTTCAGTGGACAAGACTGCTGGCAAGAATGGACAAACATTTCATAGAACCCAGGCTCTCAGAAATTCCTACAACTGAGGCTGATATAGCCAGGTGCTTCTCAGAAGCCAGAAGCCGAATTATCTGGGATGTACTGGGCAAGTTACTGAACCTATCTGAGCTTTAATCTTCATTGTGAAATATGGATCGAACTCTGTACAGTGTGCCCATCTATAATCCCAGCACTCAAGAGGCTGAGGTAGGAGGATTGGGAGTTTGAGAACAGCCTGGGGCTACAGAGGAAGACCCTGCCTCAACAAACAGAGGGATCTCTGAAGGATGGAATGAGCTAAGGGGAAGATTCAGTGCCCGATGCCAATGAAAAACGGTCCTGTCCTCTGCTGTAGCCTCCTATAATTTGATTCTGATCCAGTTGGGGGTGGCTCTGAAGTGTCTGGAGGGCTCTGCACTCATATAGCTGATCTCTTGGCTGATATTACGAGAGGACGTCTGTGCTGACCTGAGGCCTCCTCCTCTGATGTGGCAACCTGAGGGAGTCCCTTCACACCTGGTAGCTCAGGCTGGGCTACCTGACCTAAAATACAAAGGCAGTGGAGGGTGAGATGCCTCACAAGTAAAGGCGGTCTTTATCAGACATGACGCCCTGAATTGGGTTGCCGGAGCCCATATAAGAGAAAGAAAACCCATGCCTCTGGGTTGTCCCCTGCCCCCGCCTCTTTCCCCCTCCCAACACACATATACAAACACACAATTTAAAACCAAGGCAGATAAGTGTGGTGTTTCAGGACCGGCCTCGGGCATCATGTGGGATCACTGCTGCAATATTCTTGTGGTTGGATTGGTTGCCTTAACCGCTAACCCAACTGGACTGAGGATCACTCTGGAAGCATACCTCTGGTGTATCTGTAAGGATGTTTCAAGGGAGGTTTAACTGAGCAGTAAAGACAACCCTGGGCGTGGGCAACACTCCCATGAACTGGGGTCCTGAACTATATCAAACTAAGAAAGTGAGGACCAGCATTCACCTCTCTCTGCTGCTTATAGATGCTGTGTGACCTTTCCTGCCACAGCATTCACATCTCTCTGCTGCTTATAGATGCTATGTGACCATCTACCTTTCCTGCCACAATGGCCTGTGCCCCAGACTGTAAGCCCGAATGAACTTTTCTCCCTAAGTTACTCCTTTTTTTTTTTCAAAGATTTATTTATTCATTATATGGAAGCACACTGTAGCTGTCTTCAGGCACTCCAGAAGAGGGCGTCAGATCTCATTACAGGTGGTTGTGAGCCACCATGTGGTTGCTGGGATTTGAACTCAGGACCTTCGGAAGAGCAATCAGTGCTCTTAACTGCTGAGCCATCTCTCCAGCCACACCGCTCCCCCCCCCCCCAGTCACTCTTGTCAGGTACGTCATCACAGCGGCAAAAAAAATAGCTAGCGAAAGCCCACTCAATTGTAAGGAGGAGGGGCCGTGGACCCACCCGTCTGCCTAGGAGGTGTTAAGGACTGCTTGGCTATGCCTTCAAGGCAGTGTCTAGAATAGCCGCGCTCCCTGCTAGAGATGGGAAACAATGTCAACAGGTGTGAGAGCAAGGACAGATCAAGAACCACTTGATGCAGTGATGCAGGCTGGTCACAGCAGACAGGGCCAGGCAACCCAGGTCTGGGGAGGGACACAGTGTCTGGCTGACCAACCATCACTGTCTCTTCATTCTCTCCCTCATGTCTGAGGAGTCAAAAGAAGATGGCTAGCCAGACCTACTGCCTGTAATTGCAGGACCCAGAAAACTGAGGGAGGAGGATTATGAGTTGAGGTGAGATCCTATTTAACCAATCAATCAAAGCACGTGGTGAGAGATGGGTCTTTCAAGGGTAGGTCATAACAATGCCACATTGGCACGGTTTCTGGAGATCTGAATTCAAGTGCTTTATACACTGAGTCACCTCTTCTGCTTCTGCCTTCTCCTCCTCTTCTTTCCTCTTTTGGAGACAGGGTTCTCACCAGACTGTTCCCTGCATACCCAAGGGAGACCTTGGACACCTGGTCCTCCTGCCTCTACAAGTGCTGGGATTATAGGCGTGCTGCATGTCTGGCTAGAAACCATCTTTTAAAAAGATGAACTAAATGTCAAGTGAATAAATAAAAATAAACAAAGTTCTTGACACAGTTCGGCAGGGCTCCACACACAGCAGCTGGGATTGCTCATTGCATAGTCATTTCCAAGTGGCAAGAAACTCCTCTCAGAGGGGCATGTAGGGCTGACGCTGAAAACAGTTCATAAGAATAGGAAAGGCTGGACCAACAGGCACAGAGATACCACATCTCAAAATAGCTGTGTGCAGGGACATGTGTTCTAGAGAAAGGAAACACAGCCTCTTTCTGGCCCTGGAGTGCCCTGATCCAGTGCCACAGCTAGAAAGGCCCAGTGGTTCCCCGCATCCCCGAGGGATCATCTGGAGGCAAGGGCAGGTCCTAGTGCCCTAGAGTGTCCTAGGTGTTTCTCTCACCTCCTGTACATCTGAGTGACTGGTGCCCATCTACCAGGGTGGCTGTGGGATGCTGGATGGTAGGCAGAATATTGAGGGCTTCCTCTGGGAAGCCTAGGAATTGACCTGGTAGGGCAGAAAGGGTGTCAAGGAAGCCAGACTAGACCCCATGCGTGGGGCTGGGTGAGTCCCTCCTAGCTACTGCCTCCAGTTTATTCTGTAAGGCATGTCCTTTCAGCCAAGATGGCTTGGTGCTGCCAGGAATCCCAGCAGAGACTAGAAGAAGGGTCACTGTAAGGACCCCTGGGGAGGTAACCCCTGTGTTACCACAGAGGAGTCTTTGCTTCTGACTCGTACTCTCTAGGACCAACTTTATCCTCTGGGAGGCAGTTGACAGGAAGGCCCCACTTAGACCCTCTGTCCCGTGCAGATGTCTCCACCACGGCCACACCCAGGAAAGTGCAGCCAGACCTGGCCCAGGTGGGAGGGTTTCTGGGGAAACCCTCCAGTGGGTGTGAGGATGCTGAGGGCTTAGAGGATGGTGAGGGATAGTGGAGAGATGGAGGGGGACGGTGGGGAGATAGGGGAAGAATGAGGGTGGCATGGTGTCGGGATGGTGGGAGATGTGTGAGGAATGGATGCTGGGGGAGGGGAGAGGAAGGAGTGGGAGGGATGGCGTGAGGATGCTGGGGGATGGTGGGGTATGATAGAGGGACAGAAGGAGGATGGTGGTGGATGTTGGGGAAGGGATGAACTTGTGGGCCCCCCTCAGGGAACTGCACCTGAGCTCAGCCTTTTCTCCACCCAGTGTATCTCTGGCCATGTGAAATCAACATAGCAAGTAGTCAGTGAGAAAACTGCACCAGTGCCCATTCAGGGCCCCTGTGCACTGCCTCAGTTAGGGGCTGGTCGCTCTTACGTGACTCTGGTATAGAGTACTCTTCTGGCCTCATCTGGCCTCATCGTGGCTTCTACAGATGCTGACTCCAGATAGGGGCCTTAGAACTATGACGTGCTGGGTCACCCAAGGGGTTCTGATCAGGACAGGTTGGCTGGATTTTTTTTTATGTCTATTTTGTAGGGGCACAGTTGCCAGGACCATAGTCTCCCGGGGTGCAGACAAAACTAGTTCTAGATATCCATAGGAGAGCTCTGACAAAGTCTGCTGCTGCCCCAGAAAGTTCTCTGGGAGGAGTGGTGAGTGTGTGCGTGTGTGCGTGGGGGGGTGGGGTGGGGTGGGGTGTGTGTTTCACTGACGAAGCTGGATCGCCACTGAGCACAGCTGGAAACACTCTCCATTTGCCACGCTCCTCCCCATAGCTGCTCTCATCTCTTACTGGAACAGTGGACATTTCTTCCCAACCTCCCCCATGGCTACACAACCACTGTCCACAGTGCAACTTCTGAGACCATTTTGGACTCAATGTTCTGCCTCAGTGGCTCCTCAAGTACCTAGGGTGATAAGTTAGCACCCTTCAAGACAGAGAAAACACATGCCTGGGCCCCACCATCGTCACGGGCATCCATTTAACAGAGACAGGCTTAGGGCTACGGGCTGTGTTTGAAGAGTGGAGGACGAACCCTAGAGGGCAGGGATCAAATCCCCAAGTTGGTAGGGGCCAGGCCTTGCTTGGCTCCAACTGACAGTTCCACAAGGTGAAGGTGTGGCATGTGTAAAAGTCCTGGGGCCAGGGGACAGCAGCACATAATCAAGGAGATGTGGGGAAGGAAGGCAGGCTGAGACAAAGGGAAGAGTACATGAATGGGGGCAATGGCCTGGGCTTCTGGTTGCTGGGAAATGGGTGGGGCTGGGTGGAGCAGTGTGGCCCCACACTGTCCAAGACAGGGCTGGGGTTGAAAAGATCAGGAACTAGAAGACCAGGTCAGAGGCTGCTCTAAAGGTGGTCTGTGGACAGTAATGAAGTGATGTGACAGACTCAGGCCCCAAGAACTGAGCATGAAATGGGACACAGGTGTGTTCAAACTTCAGATGGACAATCAGGCTGCAGGTTTGTGTGGGGACCCTCCATCCCAGAGGGCCACTGACCAGTACATGCACACAGATGGCTCCATGTGTGCTTTGGAAGTTCTGGAGGATGCAGAACAAGCTGTCTGGAAACTCAGATAAGGGCCTACCCGAGGGGTGTGGGCAGGAAGACTCAAAGGCCCGGAAAGAATCTCGGCGTCAAGAAGGAATTGAGCTGATCTCCATTCCTGCTGCCTGTCCAGGATTCAAAAGCTCACACTCATGGAAGGTGGTGTCGGGGGAATGGCACTAAGGCTGGGGACGGAGGATGTGGTCCCCTCCTTCACAGTCCTTCAAAGCCCACATGCCCAGTGGGACTGCCCCTTTGCCCCCTCAAGTACCAAGAGATCTGCTAAGGTCTTTCTGGGTCCTCATCTGGCAGGGTGTGACTTCACTGTCATGGTCAGATGAGGTCACTTCCTCTGAGCAGGTCTGCCATCTCCCCCAGGAGCCCGGTTCCCAGCAGGGCTGTCCGGGGCAGCAGCATGATTATGAAGGGGACATCCCCGGGATGTCCTGAGCAGCCTTCCCAGACTCACAGAGAAGGAAGTTAAGGAACCAGTTCTAGGAGGTTAGGAGTCGACAGCTCACCCCTGGAGCCCGGGACTGCAGCAGCTTCCACAGTGTGTTACAAGCTCTGGCCTCTGAAGGGGCTCCTAGGACACCCCAATGTTCCTCCCATCCGAGGGATGGGCTTACGGGCCCCAGTGCTATCTGGGATGAAGGGAGCGGGTAAAGCTTGGGCTTGGCCTCTATCAACGTCTGTCTCCTGGCCAGGGTTTCCCCTTCATTCAACCAGCTTGCTATCCTGGGGTCCTACTCAGAGGACATCTGGGCTGGCAGGTCAGCTGGGTGACCCATGTCTCCGAATTTCAACCTTTCATTTCCCAGCCCCTCCAACATCTTGTGTCTTCTCACCCCAATGTCTCGATGAATCCTTTCCCTTCTCCTCCCTTCACGATAGTGTTATCCCTTACTTTTCTCTTTTTTAAAAAACTGTGTGTGTGTGCATGCATGCATGTGTGTGTGCGTGTGTGAGTGACACTGGGAAGAGGGAAGCGTGGAGGTCACAGGACCACTTTGTGGAGTTGGTTCTGTTCTTCATCCTTACTCAGACTCTGGGTGTGGACTCGGGTGATCAGGCTGTGTGCCAGCATCTTTACTTTCGGAGTCCGTGCCCCAGGCCCCCTTCTGCCTTTTTTGAGACAGTCTCACCATGTAGGACAGTCTGGCTATGGACTTGCTGTCCTCCTGCCTCAGCTTCCAGAACATGGATGTTATAGGCATGAGCTATCCTACCCAGCTGATGTCTCACGAAACAGACGCGACTCTCTAGCAGTGCCTTTCCTCTCCTTTGCCTTGAAAAGGAGTTTGTAGACATGTGGTTCATCCCCAGCTCTATCTTGGCTAGAAAGTTCCCAGCACAAGGCAGTCCTTAGGGAAAAAAATCCCTGAGAGACAACACCTGGTATTCCGGGTATTGGAGGAGTTTCCTTATGGTCTTCTCAAATCTCCATGCTTTTCTACTGACAGCCGCACTGTATCTCTGCCTTACGTTTTTTGACTTTTCTTTGCCCTCCAGGACTGTCTGCAGCAGTCTCTAGCTTGATCTTAGCCTATCTAGCCTAGCTTCCCTCTCGCATCTTTGTCACACTGAACTCTTTGCAACAGAAGTCTGATCCAGTTAAGCTGTACTGCTGGGTCCCACTGCCTGCATCCAAGCCTCGGCCCAGCACAGGGGTCTGCTTTTGGATCTGTTTCCTGCAGCATCTCTTAACCCCCTATTCCAGGTGAGCAGTCACCTCAACATTCCCAGACACCGTCTGGAAGCCTGACTTGGATTCTGACAGCTGTCCCGGCTCTTAACTGCATTTTCTGCCCATCCCCTCTCCCATCCATCAACCCTTCTGAAGGCTGAGTCTAATGGCATCTCAAGAGACACCTCCAGTGTTTGTTAAATAGTTGAATCCAACAGAGGCTCATTTAAATAAAAGGTACTGAACACTTACTGAGGTGCTCACAGAATTCTCCAGGAGACCACATGGGAAAGAAGACAGAAAAGCACAGGTTCAGCCCACATTCAACCTGGTGATAGCCATGGCGAAAGACTTCATAGCCCTCCCAGAATTCCACAAGTTTTCCACCAGGATAAAGCTCCCATTCAAATTCCAGAGCTTTTGGCTCTGACTGGCTGAGCCTGGTCACATGCTACAAATAGCTGAAAGGGAGGCTGAGAAAGTAGCTGTGAACTATTTAGGCTCCTCCTAAGGGGAGCAGGTTTTGCCTTCCCCTAAGACCCATGAGGAACAGTTTCCTCTAAACGGTAAGTGGTGGTACCTCATGAATGACCAAAGTCCTGTCTCCCCTTAACTCTCTCCATCTTAGAGCGATGGTTGTCCTTCTCTCTACTTACGTCTGATTCTTCACCAGCCCCGTGGGTTGAAGTCTTATGAGTGTCCCATGTCCAGGGATAATCCCCAGATTGCTGCCCCCTTCATTGCTGAAGCTCTCCAAAGAGCCCCAGTCCAGTGGGAAAGATGGACAATAAGGGGTGAGGAGAGCCAGCATGCTATATGTCATGACTGAGGGAGCCTAGAACATATGACTGGCCCAGGTAGCAGCAGCTGGAAGGGCTTCCTGGAGGTGACAATGGTAGAACTTTAAGAATGAGTGGGAGTCATAGAGACAATGATTGATACAACAGCTCAACTGAAGCTAGAGGCAGGGACATTCCAAAAAGTGCTGTGTCACAGGGGATATCCACGAGATAGGAGTCAAGGGATGGACCCACACAGGGCCGAAGGCTCTTGCTGGTTTAGGGGACTTGCCTTCAAGCTAGGGCTAATGCCAGGGCATTATAGTAATAACTCCTTCAGACCGATAGCCAGGGAACAGTCACCGAGGCAGTGGGGACCCTAAGATTCAAAAGCCAAGAAGGCAGGCTTCTGGGGCATGTCCAGGCAAGAGGCGAGGAGGAGAGACCTGGGCAAGTCCCTGGCACAGCCTGCAAGCTCAGTTTCCTTCTCTGTAAATAGGAGGGTGTCTCGAGCCAGCAAAGCTACCCACTTTTTGCTCCCCTGTATCCATATCCATGATGTTCTTGTAACTAGGGACACCCTGATATGGTGGATGAGCCTCCCACCTGTTCCCCACAAAGGATATGGTGACCCAGATGTGGGCTATGGGTCCTGCTTGGAGAGAGAGCGAGAGAGAGATGGGAGCACCCGCCTGGGTGAACTCCCCCAGGAACCAGGTTTCTCAGGCCAGTGGATGCCATCATTCCAGGAAAGCAGAACTCTGTCCATTTGCATAGCCACTTTAACAGGAAGAGGGACCTCATTGCCTCATCCACCATGGCTGGGCTGCCACATTGGCTAGGGGCTTAGTGGGGCACTGAGGCAGGAACCCCAACTAAGCGTTCCACACTTGATGCAGATTGTGGGACAGGTGGCCTATGAGTCCTGCACTGTTCTCATGTCCATCTGGACCAGCCGTGCCCTAGGGAGGAAGGTGATTTAAGATAGTGCCAGCTGGACTCCTTCACTGAGGTCAAAGTTCACTACATGGTTCCTGAGCAATCCTGGTTCCCAGAAGTAGTGGAAACACTTCCCACCTGCAGGAAGTGTCCCTACCTGCTACCTGGTCCCTGTCTGCCCCTCCCAGGCCCCTCCCCACTGGTCCTTTCCAGTAAGTCCAACTTCAAACAGGAAGCTTGCACTCCCACATCTCTGAACAGGTGTAAGGCAGGATGCAGCCACTTTAGGAGCAGAACAGGGGAAAAGCCCAAAGATGGGGATCTACCTAACTCCCTCTGATCTCTCCTGGGCCCCAAGCTTGCTTACCGGGAGGACCTGCCGGGAAGAGGCTTGGGAAATGGGGAAAGTGGATTCAGGCTTAACAAGGGTCTTTCTGTTTGTTTGTCTTCTGAGACAGGGTTTTGTAGTCCCTAGCTGTCTTGGAATTCACTCTGTAGACCAGGCTGGCCTCCAATTCATAGAGACTGCCCTCCTTTGCCTCCCAAGTGCTGGGATTGAAAGCATGCACCACTGACACCTGCACATGGGCCTTCTTAATGGCAAGTTCAGTGACACTGGGGCATGTTAGGGGGAAGGGCATCCCTCCCCAATCCTTGTAGATACAACTGTGTGGGGTTTGAATCCCAGCTCTGACAATGGCTATGTGGCCTGAGGCCTACTCCCCGAGCTCAACTTCTCTGTATACAAGTAGGCATTGGGGAGAGGGGGGCAGTCCCCTTTCCCTAGGTCTGAAGTAAGGACAGAGTAGGTACCACAGGAAGAGCCTGTCCAGTGGGAGGAAGAGGGCACCTGCACTCCTAAGCCCACCAGGAGATGGTAATGCCCTTCTGTAGGGGCCCTGGGGCAGGGCTGGGATCACTGAATAGCCCCTTGCAGAAGCCAGAGAAGGGGAGAAGCCAAATACTGTGTCCTTAGCAGGGCGGAGGTAGGAGCTTCCTGGAAGGGGGGGGGGTGTCCGAGCTGGTGAAGCAGGTTTGACACCTAGAGTGGAAAGGAAGGAGTCTCAGGTGGCATTGCTTGCAGGGTGGAGGCAAGTGAGCAGGACCCCTGCCACACCAAGTTTCCAGACGCCTGTCCTGGCATGGCCAGTCTCCATCACTCTAGGTCTCTAGACCCTGTGTTGAGGACACTTCCTGTGCCAGGACATCATCCTAGACCACACAGGGCAGCTGCTGGCATCAGTGATGCCTTTCCCTCCCTCGGAGAGCTCTGCCCATGTGTCTTGAGGGTCACGGTGACTGGACTGTAATACACAACTGTTTTCTGTTGTTTTGCTTTGAATTTTGGGATAGGGTCATACTATGTATCCCAGGCTGGCCTGGAATTGACCATATAGTCTAGGCTAGCCTCGAACTTGCAACAACTACCCTGCCTCTGTTTCCTGAGTGCTGAGATTACATACAGTTTTGAGCCACCACAACCAGCATTTGTTTGTATCCTCACTCTGTGGCCGAGGCTGTCCTCAGACTCATGTCAATCTTACTGCGTTGGCCTCCTCAGCGCTGAAGTCACAGTCATGAGTCATATTGCCCATTTTCCGTTGTTTTTGTTTTGTTTTGTTTTTGAGACAGAGTCTCTCTATGTAGTGCTAGCTGTCCTGAAACTCACTCTGTAGAGCAGGCTGGCCTCTGGCTCAGAGATCTGCCTGCCTCTGTCTCCCTCTGCCTCTAAGAGTGCTGGGTGTGCTGCCACCACCTGGCTCTATTATTTTTCTATGTAAAATAATTTTCCCCTCTGGGAGCTGGGGGGTAGAGTCCAGGGCCTGGTACGTGCCAGACACGTGCTCTGCCACTGTGCTACACAGTGGGCTTTGTGTAAATCATTTAGAAATTAACCTGGGGGTGGGGGTACTGTGGTTTTCATATGCCCATGACCTGATCTCTCCTTTGAGTTGCAACTGCCCAGTTTACACCTTTAAGAGCTGGAGAGGGGATGGCTCTGGTGTAACCAAGTCTAACCAAGTCCACAAACCCAGCAAACATTTCTTGAAGCAGCTGGGGTGTGCACAATCAATCCTGGCTTCACTTCCTTGAGCTTTGGGACTCCTGGCAAGCCACCCCGGTGATGGGGGCAGAGCAGTCCTTACTTATGCTTTCTAATGGGACTCTCCAATCACCTGCCTGTGAGATTCTCGTTCAGCACAGAACCTCAGGGATACAAAAGGAGCTCTGTATAGATGGATAAATGGTGTTGCATAGTGCTCCTTAAAACTGAAGAGTCACTGGGCAGTGGTGGCGCACGCCTTTAATCCCAGTACTTGGGAGGCAGAGGCAGGTAGATTTCTGAGTTTGAGGCTAGCCTGGTCTACAGAGTGAGTTCCAGGACAGCTGGGGCTATACAGAGAAACCCTGTCTTGAAAAACCAAACCAAACAAACCAAAGAAAAACAAAAACAAACAAACAAACACACAAACAAACAAAAACCCTGAAGAGCCTAGGCAGGGGCTTGAGGGTTCGTGCACACTGGTGCGAGTTCTTCATGCAGGAGGGCCCTGTGTGGTCATGTGAGAAGCAGAAGGCAGAAGAGAGCATCTCTAAACCTCCTGGATGGGCTGTTCTCAAATGCCTAGAAGCTCCGAGGGCCACTGAGTCTTGGGTGTTGGGTGTAGGTTCATAGCACCCCAGAAAAAGTCACATTCAACCCTTCCTTAGAGCTCAGTGCCATCCCTCACTGGGTCCCTTCATCACGTTCGACCCTTCCTTAGAGCTCAGTGCCATCCCTCACTGGGTCCCTTTATCACGTTCGACCCTTCCTTAGAGTTCAGTGCCATCCCTCACTGGGTCCCTTCATCACGTTCAACCCTTCCTTAGAGTTCAGTGCCATCCCTCACTGGGTCCTTTCATCAAGTGTAACTTACCATGGCTATGCAGACTACTTACGTGGCTGCTGTATACACAGAGATGTCTAGGATGGAGTGACAGATGGATGGAGGCCCAGCTGCCCACCTGTAAAGTTAGGTGAGAAAGCCCCTGCCTTGCCTTCAAACCCAGCCCTGAATTCCTCCAGCCTGTACCAGACATCCTTCCTATAACTCCCAATACTGCCTGTTCCTTCCTGTTGTCCTCCTCCTCAAAGATGCACCTCAGCTCTGATCACATGGCTACCCGACACCATTGTTTCTAGACCAATCACCTCTCAGGCCTCCCCCAACCCTTCAGATTGTCCAGTCCAGTGCCCTCAACATCTTCTATAAAGGGAGGAGGGACAGAGTCCACTGGACAGTATGAAACACAGTAGTGTGGTCTCCTGGGCTCAGTCTGCCCCTCTCCTTTGTAAGACGAGGTCTCATGTAGCTCGGCTGTTATCAAACTCATAGCCAAAGATGACCTTGAACTTGTGAACCTCCTGCTTCCCCCTTCTTCTCCCTCCTAAGTGTTGGGATTGCAGGCATGTGAGAGGACTACCAGAGCTTCATGTACTCTAGGCCACATCCCTAGCCTCAGGAATGCTAGCTTTGCAGGTGGAAATCGGGCACTCCCTGCCCCCAGCAGGCAGATGGGCACTACCCATCTGTGACAGGATCTGAGGAAGTAAAGGCACACCCCTTGGCACAGGGTCAGGCTCCATTGATACTGCACTGGATGGAGCCACCCTGTCCCCACCTCCAGGGCCACCCCCAGTGCCACAGTCTTTGAGGCCCTTTCTGCTAACCCCATCTACAGCATCCCCATTTCCCAGGTCTGGCACCCCTGGGTCTTTCTTCATTGTGGTCTCGCCTGTGAGGAGCCATGAGTGGCAGGGCCTGGGGCTGGCCTGGTGGAAGGTGACTCAGAGGGTTCATACAGGCCTGGTAGCACAATAATAGCATGAGTCAGACAGGCATCACGCCTGCGCCCATGTGCCTAGGGTTAGCATCACCTGACCCCTGGCCTCCTTCTGAGCTGAGTCAGACCCTGGTTAGTGCTGGCAGCCTCCAGGCCCTGCATCTAGCTCATTCATTGATTCATCTGTTGACCTGCCCATTCATCACTGCCTGCATCGATCACCAGTGCCTCATTCCTGTGACTCCTCAGTGGTCCAGCCCTTCATTCATTACTAATCAGCTTGGTGGCCGTTTGCCTGGCATCTTCCAGGCTAGCTGCCTACTGGGGGGCATTTCCCACTTGAGCCTCTTGGGGACTAGAGGAGGAGTTGGGAGTACCCCGTTATACAGAGGAGACACTGAGGCACTCTGCCCAGGCAGTGTCTTTCCTGGTCCTGCTCCTAGAAGGCAGCATTGCTTCTCAGGAAGGCTGCGCTCTTGCATGCCAGGCAGAGCCTAGGACAGCCATGCCCCCAGTATGAGGACAGGGACCTCAGTAGAACCCCTGTGTTCCTCTGCTCAGTGTGAAAGGCAACTTTCTCTTGAGGTTCAGGAGATCCCCCAAAGATCCCTTCAGAAGGTCCTCCATCCACTACGGAAGCCAGTATATTCAGACTGGAGGTTGCGGCTCCTGGGTCCTCGGGCAGAACTAGCTGGCTTCACTGTTCATCTCCCACCTCTGTGCATAGGCAATATTGGACTGCCTCCAGACCCAGCAGGAAACACATTCCTTCTTGGGATGCAAAATCTGTTACGCCTACAACTGTCCCATTTTCACTCTCTTAGGGAGCCAGCCTTCTCTAGCGCTTCCAAGCTAGCTTCCCCAGAGAGGAGAATCATGAAGCCAGTGAACCCCCAGTTCCCACGGGCTTGAATGTGACACATTCCCTACCCACTCAGGTGGATGATTCTGTGAGTGACACCCTGTGGTGGCCTTAGCTTCTTGCTGGATTCTTGACCTGAGATCTGCCCAGTACCATGCTCCACTCCTGCACACTAGATGAGGTCTCTCTGGATGAAGGCAGCAAGTGTCTTTCCTGCACAGACAGTCCTCAGTGTCCTGCCTGCATACGGTGCTGCTTGCATTGCTGTGTGCTAATACCTTCTGGTCCAAGGCCCCAGTGGGCACAAGGTCATGGCTTGAGGTAACCTCTAGGTTTTTTTTTTTTCTTTCTCCCAGTGACAACTCAGCAGGACACACTCATTATCTGTACAGGGTGCGATTTGGTTCTGGGACTCTCCCCCAAGGAAGCCTAGGGTGGAGTGTAGTTCAGGGACAGAATGCTTGCCTACTGTTCTAGAGGCCAAGGTTCTACCCCCAGGATCACAGAACACAAACAATGACATCAGGGATACCAAAGTCTCCTGTAAGGCACAAAACCTACTTGGAAGTGACACATGGTCTCTGCAGGCTCTGATCACCTGGCTGGCTTAGACAGCCCAGACCCACTCAGCTATCAGGAGTAGAGCAGCAACACAGAATCTAATGCAGGAAAGGGCTCAGAGCATGTTCACTGCAGATGCAGTCTTTCCTTTGACCATTTCTTTTTTGATTGGCAGTTGGTTAAGCCTATGATGGGGGAATCCATGGGATCTAGGGATGACTGGACCTACCTTTCTTTGTAAGATAGGGCCTCAATTAGCCAGGGGTGGCTTCCAAATCACTATGTGGCTGAGAAGGATCTCAAACTTCTGTTTCCTCCCAGGTATGCACTTCTGCTTCTGGTTTTATGTGGTGCCGGGAGTGGAACCCAGAGCTTCATGTATGCCAGATAGACCCTCCACCCGCTGAGCCACGCCCCACACGTACATCAGCTTGATTACGGGAAGAACTTAACAGTCTCATCTGGATGAGGTTTGGATTTGGGAGAGCCCCATATCCTGTGGCTGTGACTTAGATTTCATTTGCACAGTCTGGCAGGCAGGAACATAGTGTGTAATACAGATAAAGAAATGGAGGTACAGGGAGGGCTGAGCTGTCCCCGAGGATAGGCCTGCCAGGTGAAGTAGGGTCTTTGAGTCCAAGCTGGTCCACCCTCCACCCCAAAGCCAGAAGCTGTGAGTATAGGGTAGGGACTTTCAGAGCCCTGGCCAACCACGGCTTTCTGTTCTCAGAACTGAACACGTGGCTGGAGATCCCCCTGTGCCAGGAGGTCAGCATTCGATGTCGCCCTTCCTTCTAGGAACATGCTGCAGAAATTTATTTTGCTGACGTGGGCATAGCACACCATAGTCCATGTCCCAGGCAGAGAAAAGGAACTCACCTCTTGGCCACTGCCTGAGACTCAATATAATTCCATCTGGGAGCTCTTGGGAAGCTGGAGAAATTCAGATAAGGGCACTTAGGCTGTGGGAGAGAGAACCTGGATTCTGAGGTCAGGGAAATGGGGCCCAGGTGCCACTCTGTCCTGGGCAGCTGTGGGCTCTCAGGCAGGCTACTCTCCCTCTCTGGCTCTGGGCATTCCCTTCTGCACACTGAGGCTGTCTGACAGCGGTGCCCGGTCCCAGGACATGGTGTGAGAACAAGACCAGACATAAAGACAGCATCCTTATGGTAGTTCTGGGGATCTCAGCCCTCATTTGCCTCCCTCGACCTTTATACCTCTGCCTGGTCCTAACATGGTTGCTTCAGGCCTGTACATCACAATCTCAGTAGCTTAGGTCTGGGGGAACAGTCTAGGAAGGCTGGGATAGCTAAAGAGTGGGTTGGCAGCTGAGAGACTATGATGCCAGGCTGAGAGGCAAGATTGGACATGCTCCAGCTTTTCAGTACCACCCCTGTGGGCCAGCAAGGCTGAGTGCTGCTACTTACCCAGCTATTATTTATTTATTGTTAGTGTTGATTTTCTTTAGAATCTGTGTATGTGTGTGTGAGTATGCACACAGGAGTACAGATGCCCACAGTGGCTCTTTCCCTGGATCTCCTGGAGCTGGTGTGAGCCACCTGACATGGGGTCTGGAACTTGAACTCCAGTCCTCTGGAAGAGTGGTGCATACTTTTAACTGCTGAGCCTTGCTCCTGTTTGTTTTTGAGACAGGGTTTCACTATATGTAGCCTGGGTTTGTCCTGGGAACTCCTGACAGAGACCTGCCACCCTGTCCTGCATTTGAGTTTATTTGAAACTGAAAACTTTGAAAAGTCTGATCTGGTTGCAGATGGGGTCCTGAGACCCTGCTGCAGTAGGACCCCTTCTTGTGGTGTTTGGTGGCAACTCAGTGAAGACATCAGAAACTAAACAGAAAGCCAGTGTGGGACCTCAGACTTGTCATCTCAGCACCTGGGAGGCTGAGGCAGGAAGATTGCTATCAGTTTGAGACCAGAATTATCTACATAGTTTCCTTGGCTACACAAGACACTGTATTAACTCAACAAACCAAAAAGAAATAAATAGGCTGAATTTTAGCTTCAGGCCGCCCAGGAAGACCCAAGACTCAAAGGGTAGAGACAGATGGCTGTTTGAACCTTATCATTAAAGGTGTCTAGCACCCAGCTGGGAACACTTTCTTTCTCAGGTGATCACAAGAGGCGTGTCTGTGGCTCTTGTCCCTGGTGACTGAAGGTATCTCTGGTCCTTCCTGGGAAACCAGGTGACTTGAGGAGGCTAGAGTGTGGCATGGGGCGGTTCCTTCCTCTGAGAATCATTTCACCGTCCCAAGCCTTCCAGGCTGCCTGTCCTCAGAGCTGTAGAACATGTGAGGACCTGGACTAGAGACTGTTACTGAAGCTGCAGTGACACCCTGCCCACAGTGACAGTGCAAGGGACCAGCTTGGCCAGGCCACAGGGCTGTCTCTGAGGTTCAGGGCTTAGAGCCATGCAGCCTCATCTGGCTGGGATCAGACCCAGACACATGACCTTAGGCAAGCCTAGGAACCTGTGTGTGAGCACAGAGTGGGTAAGAGGCTAAGTGTGCCACTCAGAGATGGACCCTAACAACCCAAAGAGCGCAGGGCCGAGGCAGAGGGAGCACTCAATAGAGGCTAGCATTCAGGAGGATGAGGTTGTGACATAGAAATGGTGACAGTGGTGCTGAAGATGGCAGTGGAGGAGCTGGACCAGAAGAACGACGGAGGTGAAGATGGCGTTGGAGAAGGGGATGGGGGCGAGGAAGATGATGGTGGTGCATTGGCTACTTTTATTGGTGCTGTCACAGAATACCTGGGGACAATAACTTAAAGAAGGATTTCTTTTGGATCCTGCCCTCCTTGGCCGGCTTGCCCCATACCCAGGCTTTACCTTCTTCTGCACTGAACTTCTGGCTGGCTGCAGAGCTGGTGCGTTTTTAGTCTTCCTGGCTTCTCCTACAGAGCCTGGCGCAAAGAGGATGCATGGATGGGAGAGCCAGGCCTTTCCTCTGCCCCTCAGGAAGAGGGTCAGCATATAGTCACTTGCTCT
This sequence comes from Hylomyscus alleni, assembly GCA_019843855.1. Lineage (NCBI taxonomy): Eukaryota > Metazoa > Chordata > Mammalia > Rodentia > Muridae > Hylomyscus > Hylomyscus alleni. The sequence goes on along the minus strand of JADRCC010334000.1, from coordinate 5,665 downwards.
TGGTGACAAATGTCACTAAGGCCAAGGCACCACTGCAGTGGCTCTGCAGGAGCATGGCTGCGATAGACTGAGGACAAATCAGGTGTGTCGAGTAAGTAGCTTCAAGGAAAGATAAGGTGCTGTGCAAACTGCAAGCCGTTCCTAGGAAGCCGCTGGCTATCTGGAGTGTGGTGGGTGGTGCTGCTGAGTGTCGGGGCTGTTGACTGGGTATAGGTTCCCCTCCCCATGAGCTCTCCTCCCCCCCCCGACCCTACTGTCCAGCTCTCCCTCTGAGAGGGCAGGCTCTGGGGCAGGAGCATGGGGTAGCCTTAGCAGATTCATTCACAAGTGGTGCTAGGGAGTGCAGGTGGCTGAGCATGGGGCTGGGCCCACTGCCAACAGGGCTGGCACACAGAGATGATGGCAAGCAGCTGAAGGTGGAAACACCTGTTAGCAGGAATCATTTGTGCTTCTCAGGAACTGTGTGATCTGGGGTAAGTCACCCTCTGATCTGGGCCTTAGTTGTTCTTCTCCTGTATAGAGTGTACTTCTAGAGCTGAGAGTGGTGGCACATGCCTTTGATTCTGGCTCCCAGGCAGTAGAGGCTGATGGGCTATGATTTTGAGGTCAGCCTGGTCTACATAGTGATTTTCAGGCAGGCAAGGGCTACATAGTGAGACCCTGTCTCGAAACAAAACAAAACAAAACAAAACAAAACAAAACAAAACAGAATCCACCACTGACCTATGCTGCTGAGGCAGCTTCCCAGCATCTAGTGGGGATATATTTTGTCTGGTGGGAACCAGAAAGCAGGGGTGGGTGTGGTGAGCTCTCTATGTCTCAGACACTAGACCTACAGCTGGGGTGGCCATGGGCCGTGGGCATGTGGAGGGTGGAGAGGTGAGACTGTGGAGGCTTGGCTTCACATAAGAGGGGGTTGAGCTGAGAGGGGGTTGAGCTGAGAACTGAAGGGCTTGAACCAGCATCTTATGTCTGTGGAGATTCTCAGCTCCACAAGTGCTTACCTCACTAGCAGGAGGGCCTGAGCTCTATGCCAGAACCTGAACAGAAAAACACCAGGCATGTATGGTGGTGCACACTTGTGATCTGCGAGATGGAAAGGCGGAGATGGGAGGACCCTAGGCCTTGTGGCCTGACACCCTAGCTTACTTGAGTTGCCAGGCAGGCAAGATAAGTTTCTTATCTCAACAAAAGATAGTGACTGAGGTATGGCAGCAGCAGCTGACCTCTCTTCCCTTCACACACGTGCACACACATAAACATACATAATTGTACCTGCAGACATATATACAGACACTTGTACACACAGCAACACACACAGAGCACTTGGGCCAGGAAGCCTTAGAACTTGTCGGGCTTTGTCATGCTCTTTAGAAAGGAAGCCTCCAGGAATAATAGAGCTGAGCTGAGACCAAGAGGCTCTGTGTCCAAGCAGGGCAGCCATTATACAACAGACAGCCATTATACAACAGACAGCCAATATACAACGGACAGCCATTACACAACTTCAGTTGTCAAAATTCACAAAGAAAAGTCTGGAGGGAGATTGGCCAGGTACCATCCAGGGCTGTATGGTATATGGTATATGTATGGTATACAAGGCTGTATGATGATGGTAGATCACAGAAATCTGGATTTTCCCAGATTTTTCCAATTGCCACCGTGATAAAAGATATTTCAGTGGCTAGTGGGAATGAGAGGGTCAAAGGGGAAAAGCTGAATATGATAGAGAGAGATGCTCACTGCTGGGTTTGGAACGCAGGGACAGGTCCCTGGAACCTGGCTTTGGATGTGACACAGCTGTTACCTGTCTCACAGCTCTGCCCACCATACTGTGATGTTACTCCTTGAATTTGTCCTGAACTCCTTTATCAATTGAGAGCTGTCTTGTCGTGTGACCTTGGGCCACCCTGGTGCCTCTCAAAGGTCTCAAACCTGCTTACCATCTGAATCCAATCATGCAGTTTAACTTAGAACTCTTGAGTGAACTCTGTGCACATGGAACCCTGGGGACAGGTATGTGCCTCTCTATTTCTTCTGGTCATCCAGGCCCAGCCAGCACAGAAACTCGAGTCACAGACTGGACCCTCAGTGTAAATATGTCTTGGGTTGTAAAGGAACCCAGAATGCAAAGGGGCCAGCCTGCCCTCATTGGACCTGCTTCCAGATAAGGATGTGGACGAATGAGAAGGTCCTCATGGTGCCCTGTCCTGCAGGTGGGGTACAGCAGTGGTCCATCTGCCTGTCTATGAGTAGATCTGTGATGGCAGAAGCTGCAGCTGGATCATATCTGAGTCCCTGGAACTCAGCCAAGGCTGGCTCTCAGGTGGCTCTGTCTAGTGCTTGCTGAATGGAACTGAATCAAGAAGCCTTAGTCAGCACTGGCAAATAAGCCAAAGGCCAACTGACTAGCAAGTAAACAGACAGAACAAGCAGGATGGAATAATATTCAGCCATAGAAAGGGAACAAGGTATTAGTATATGCCACAGCATGGATAAACCTCAAAGGCATGGCACTGAGGTAACCATCAGACTTGTGGTATAAGCACACAGTGCAAGATGCTGCTCACATGAAATGTCCAGAACTGGCAGATCAGAAAGCCAGGGAGGCTGGTGCATGTCCGGGGTTGGGGAGTAGGAGCGGGGAGCAAGTAGTTCATGAGTCAGGGACCCCCTTTGGGGATGAGAAACATGCTCTGGACCTAGACAGAGGTGGTGGTTGGGACATATCCAAGGCTAGACTATTTTATTTTCCCCAGACTTTTGCTACATGGCCCACACTAGCCTTTTTTTTTTTTTTCCCCCGAGACAGGGTTTCTCTGTGTAGCCTTGGCTGTCCTGGAACTCACTCTGTAGACCAGGCTGGCCTCGAACTCAGAAATCCACCTGCCTCTGCCTCCCAAGCCACGCTAGCCTTTTAACTCAAATTCCTCCTGCCTCTACGCTGAGTGCTGGAATTCCAGGTGTGCCCCACCATACCTGATTTATGTAGCACTGACAATCACAGGGGTTCACTCCTTAGATAAGCACTGTGCCAGCTGAATAGGCCAAACAAAACACATGGGAGCTGTGTCCAAGTGGAGGCCATCAGTTTTCAGCCTCTGGCTTAGCATGTGCTGCAGGTGTGTTTGGGGCCTTGGAGCGCTTCCCCATGTCTACTTCATGTTCCGAGACCATGACAGCCCTACCTACTGTGTCCCCAAGTCTCCATCCAATTAGCCTAGTCTGGGGCAGCTGGGAGGAGCATGGATACCAGCAGGGACAAACCCCAACAGCAGGGCTTGGGACCTAGCTCTGCATGTCCTTCCCTCAGCTGGGTTTCAAGCTCAGCTAAGGTTCCACTGAAGATCTCTAGCAGAGCTGAGGCCAGCTGTCCTGCAGAGAAATCCTTTGACCTTCACTCCTGCCATCTGAGACTATCTCCCCCATGATCCAGAGTGGCTGTGCTCTGTCCTTTGAGATCCTATGTCAACAAATAATGGGACTCTGAATGCTTCCAATTAAAAAAAAACAAACCAAAAACCCTTTGAGGTACGACTTGTCAGGAAGTAAAACAGGTGTCCTGTGGCAGAGGAGAGCAGGTCCTCCCCACAGGGCCTCAGGCTTCCGCTGGAAAGTGACCCCAATCTGTGGCCAGATGGGGAGGAGGGTAGAGGGTATGCAGAGGAAGAAAGGCAGGTAGCAAGTTACTGGGGCAGATGTGGACTGGGGTCTTCCAGTCCAGGGTACAGGTCTCAGGTGCTATAGGGAGAGAGGGAGGGGCCAAGGTGGGCTGTTGAGGTGGAAAGGGGCCCTCAGCTTGTCTGCTGCATCCGTGAGTGTTTTCCTGGCAAGAGGTTGGTACATGTACAGTCTCATATGACACTTACGGACTACGGGGCTACAGGGGCCAAGTACGCTAGATGCCCAGGAGAGCTGCCGTGGTATCATAGATCTAAGCTAAAAGTGCCCGAGGGCCAAGAGCATTGGTGTCCCTCAGGTGAAGGAGGGTGTGGGGGGGGGCTACTGCTCTGCGCTTACTTTGGCCCCAGAGGACTTGGGTGACCCCCACCCCATCCTCTAGTCAAGTGTTCATCTCTTCCCGCAGGTGTACTCTGAAGTCAAACTAGAGCAGAAATCTGAGCAGCTTGTAAACCCTGTCCAGTCGCACTAGGACCCCAGCTCAGCTGTCACCTGTGACCCCAGCCAGCAGCAAGTCGGGGCAGGGATTGAGGAAGGGTGGTTAAACTTGAGAGTCTGCCTGGACCATAGGATTATCTCAGAAATTTAAGAGTTCTGGGGCTCATCTAAAAGTGAATGGGACCCCAACAGGAATATTCCCTCCTCTTCCTCCTCCTGCTCCTCCTCCTGCTCCTCCTCTTCCTGCTGCTCCTCCTCTTCCTGCTGCTCCTCCTCCTGCTCCTCCTCCTCCTGCTCCTCCTCGTGCTCCTCCTCGTGCTCCTCCTGCTGCTCCTCCTCTTCCTGCTGCTCCTCTTCCTGCTCCTCCTCCTCCTGCTCCTCCTCCTGCTCCTCCTCCTGCTCCTCCTCGTGCTCCTCCTCTTCCTGCTGCTGCTCCTGCTCTTCAATATTGAGAATGGGATTCAGGGCATGCTAGGCAAGTACTTTACCCATGAGCTACATTTCCAGTCCTATTTTATTTTTCTTTTGAGACAGGGTCCTGCTCAGTTACCCAGGCTGGCCTTGAACTTGTGATTCTCTGTCTTGGCCTCCTGAGTAGCTGGGATCATTCATAGGCCTGGATGGCAGCAGGAATCCTTCAAACCCTGTGATTCTAGCTGGTTCTAGGTTTAGGTGCTAGCTTGCCTGGGAACTGACCTGCCCCCACTTCACAAAAGGATATGCCAGGGAGAGTCTGGCCCTCTGCTGAGGAAGCCACTCTGTGACTCAGGGCCACTGAGGCTTCCGTGTGGGGCAGGGCTGCACTGGTTGTCCCGAGCTAGTACTGCTGCCTTACTGGCAAGGTTGGGGGAACAAAGAATCTTTAAGGGTGATAAAGGAAAGATTTCCAGGGCACTTTCACTGGCAAACAGATCCTTCTAGCAGTTGTTGGCTGGGCTGGGGAAGGCCTAGGAAATACCACTATTAATCTAATTGGGTAAGGCCAAAAGCTGGGCCATGGGCATTAGGACACATGAGAACTCAGGTTGGGAACTCAGGACCCAGTCAAAGAATGGCCTTGCCCATTCATCTTCCAGGTATAGAGTGCCACACAGCAGGCTCTGGTCACCAACTGCCAGGAAGAACTGGGGGGCTCTGTGGCAGGAGAGCTGACAAACACTCCATAGCTCTTGTCATCCTGGGACCTGCATGCTGTGTCAGCACAGTGCTCCCTATGTATCTTCCAGTCCTGAGGTGACTTCTTCAAGACTACAAGGACAGGGATCTAGTCAAGTCCCATGTGACATGACCTGGTTTCTTTCTTCTGTCACCCTGCTGATCCCATCCAAGAGAAAAGTCTTGGTGAGGTGCTCACAAGCCTGTCTTAACATGGGGTTCCTTTAACAGACAGGATACACCACAGAACTTGGTTAAATCTGAGTTAAATAGGTGGGGTTTGGAGGAGGATGCACAGCTGTGATCCTGTCACAGGATGAGGAGGAAAGGTAATCTAGAGTACAAGACCAGCCTGGGCTAGACAGTGAGACCCTCTCAAAAAAAAAAAAAA
>JADRCC010333729.1:0-10586 GCA_019843855.1 Hylomyscus alleni | reverse complement strand
GTCACTCTGTCCCTGCCAAGGTCATGCTGGACTCAGTAGGAGAGGAAATGTTCAAGATTTTTTGGTTAGGACACCTTTAGTTGATGAAAATGATATGAGAATATTCAGAAGAAAGTAGTGTATACACAACCATGATTCCACCTCTGAGGATTCTGAGACAAGAGGAGGGTTAGTTAGAGGCCAGCCTGGTGATGGAATGATTCTGTTACAAATAAAACAAAAACAACAAAGACAACTCAGAATGCAGCACAGTCTTTGAACTTTTGCCTGCCTGTGCAACATACTAGATAGGATCCCAGCCCACTGATACAAGAGGGGAAGAATAAAGAATTGAGTATTCTATAGAGTTTTGCCTTGTATTACATCTATCATATATTCATAGGCTCATAAATGATGATGATAGATAGGTAAACAGAAAGATAGATAATAAAGTGACAGATTGATGATTATCACAATTAAACATTGAAACTAAACAGTTATTTTGTTAATTCTATAAAGTTTAATTTCTTATACTATTTTTATAGAAAAGTATACATTAAAAGTATGCTTTTTTGAAAATAATGAGCACTTTCCTTATTGAAAATTAACAGAAAAGACAGTGAGGGCTGTAGCCCTTCTTCATGCTATGATGCATTCATCTTTAATAAGTATGAAGCAAGCCAGCCACATTTACCTATTGTAACCGAAAAGGGTAGTTATTTAATAAGGTTCTCAGAGAATTGTTAATATTCTTCTTTGAAACTAAAACTTAACAAGGCTGTAGAGAATGAAAACATCAACACACTGTTTTGCTCTGATATAGGAAATTCACTGATCTATTTTGAATTTGAAAGAATTCTTTGAATACTCAAAAACATTTAACACTGATTGGAAAACAATGCTCACTAGGATATTCAAATTGTCCATTCTATAATATTAAACATTTTGATTGTTAATTAATGTTATTACCTAGTCTCAGTTAATTAGAGAAGCTACCACCCATTAGTGGATAAAACAACAAGTTTCAAATTTGTATTTGCTTTCCATCAAAATTGTTATCAGTAATAACAAATGTTTTCAGATATTTTCCTTGAAATTACCTTTATAATACATTCATCTTTTAGACAATACCTGTGTAAAATACCTAAATCTGAAATGTCAAGAATTTGTATAATATTCTCTGAAGTGATAACAAAGATGCAAGAAAAGGGTAAGGAGTTCACCATCTTCAATGCCAAAGACTCTGCACAGCAGTCACCACCACAACCTTACACGTAGACATTACCTGCTTGATTTCCTTGTTTTTTTTAATATTTTGATAAATCAAGAGTATATGTTTGATACATTTAATTAACAAGGTATAGCAATGCAGAATAAATAGGGTCTTGATGGGTTATACTAGGCTTTGCAGCTTTTCCAAAGCCCAGACAATGAAAGAGACAATGTGTTAGCAATGCTGTTATGCAATTATTTCTGAACCTTTCAACCTTTTGGATGGGTCTTAAGAATTCAGGGCTCTGCACACAACATCTATACAACAGTAGCTTTATAAGGAAAAATAATGCCACCCTTTAACAGGGAAAAGGAGGAATTTCTTCCCAATATCTTTGGCTAAGTCAGAGACAGAATTTACAAGTGCAGGTAAAGGAAGAAGACATTTTTATAGATTTACTCTCTCTCTCTCTCTCTCTCTCTCTCTCTCTCTCGTGTGTATGTTTGTGTGTCTGTGTGTGTGTGTGTGTTCATTCAGGTGCCCATGTGGTCCAGAAAACTTATATCTCCTGGAGCTTACATGATTGGAATTTGTGAGCTGTTTAATGTGAGTGCCAGGAACAAGATTTGGGAGCTCTATAGAACAAGTGCCGTGAAAGAAAATGAGATGTCTCTGCCTTGTCAATAACTAGAGAATTCTTCAAGCACAGTTCTTGAGAAGGACCCCATCAACCCCATAGTCTCACCAGTTCAATCTAAATGTAATATTTTGTAATATTTACATCATACATATAAAGGTTGTAGATAATGTGGAAGTTATTCCTAGCTGATATGTTCTTATTTTGATTATATATATGAGGTTCTTTTACTCCTGCCTAGGTATGCTACAGAGACATGTGCAATCTTGGTGTTCCTCAGTGAAACTTTATTTTAGCATCTCTTTTTCTTTGACTTTCTGATTTTTCAACTCAATTTCAGAACCCTTGCTAATACTTGTTGATTTATTAATGAAGGATAAAAGAACACTGAAAGGAAGGTCTTCTATGGGGAAACAGGGTTATGCTCTGAGCTATGATGATAGAAAGAGAGAGAGGAGTTAAGGGGCTTACTGAATGCAGGGCTATATGTGCACTGAGAAAAGGAATGACTAGGGAATCAATACCATGTGGAGTCACTTTAAGAGTTTATTTCCTTCCAAAAATATTGGTGGAGTCTATGTGATTGTCTTCTGTGTTATCAGATACTCTCATCTGGAAAAGACATCTATGGTGTCATATTATATTTATTTCCAGGTACATATGTATTTCCTTATGTCCATGTATCAGTGGTCACAGATCTAGGATGTTTCCATTAAGAGCCAACTCTGATAAAGTTTATAATTACTTTTCTATTAAAGAACAAGTGACTTTTATATCAATGATATTTCCACATAAAGTTAAATTCTTAAAGACATATTCATATAATAAGGGATAATCTACTATTAAGTCCTATCTATACTATACACTTAAAAAAGAAGCACTGTAATCGCTTAAAAAATAAAAAGGTCATATTGTTACCTCTCTTTTTTTAATTAGATATTTTCTTTATTTACATGTCCTACAATATCTCCTTTCTCAGTTTCCCCTCTGAAAAAAATAAAATAAAATAAAACAAAAACAAACCCCTGTTCCCTTCCCCCTCCCCCTGCTCACCACCCCACCCTTTCCTGCTTACTGGCCCTGGCATTCCCCTACACTGGGACATAGAGCCTTCACAGGACCAAGGGCCTCTCCTCCCATTGATGACCAATTTGATCATTCTCTGCTATACATATACTGCTGGAGCCATGAGTCCCACCATGTGTACTCTTTGGTTGGTGGTTTAGTCCCTGGGAGCTCTGAGGGTACTGGTTAGCTCATATTGTTGTTTGTCCTAAGGGGCTGCAAACCCTTTAGCTCCTTGGGTTCTTTCTCTAGCTCCTTCATTGGTGACCTTGTACTCAGTCCAATGGATGGCTGTGTGTCTTAACCTCCCGGGGTACCCCAACCTGCAGGGCTAAGAGGCAAGGCACAGCAATCCCTTCCTAAATGACTAAACCAGGCCTTTATTCATTTACTTTGAGGGAAAGTTACATTAGGTAGGGGTAAAACAAACAAAACGTTACAAGAGAATAAGAGGGAGGAGGAACAGCCTTTTATCCTGAGTGAATGTTAATTGCTACAAGGTTCTGAGCCTAAGGATAAACCCATGCCAATATTAATGAGCAAGTCTGGGACCCCAGAGCAAGTAAGCCCCAAGGGAAAAAAGTCTTTAAGCAGAAATGTGCCAAAGCAAGTGAAGTCTAAATCAAAAGCCCCCAGGCAAAACTGCCTCCCTAAGTGAGTGAGCTATAAGGCAAAGCTGCCTTTCTAAGCTAGTGGGGTATAAGGCAAAACTGCCTCCAATCTCCTCGGGAGCCAGCCCTATTTATAGGTCTGTGATGACGTAGTGACTCTGCCATTAGTTGATACTGTTTATGATTGGTTGAGCCATGTGCTGTGAGTCAGTCTGCCAGTTTGGAAGTTCGTTGGGGCTTCTGAAGCTGCTAACTGCCATTTGGCTCCTGTGAGACTCTGTCTTAAAGAGACATAGCTCCCTACAGCTGTGAGCCTCTACTTTTGTGCCACCAAGCAGTGTGTGTACAAATAGATATTTTGATAAACCTTAAAGTTTGTGGAATATATATACTTGCATTGTACAAACTTTCATATTCCATATTTGTTTTGTTTGATATTTGTTCATAAAACAAAAGCTTTGTTAAGATGCTTTATGAGAAAGCACTTGATAGCTGCAAGTTTATATTAGTGGAGCCATTCCTTTAAGTCATCTATCTTAACTGTCTCTATCTTAATGTTGGAAGTTACTCAAAAAACTGAAGTGTTTTTATAAACATTTTGCTGGAGAAAGAAGGATCAGCATTTAAAAACTCTTGCTGTTTTTGCAAAGGGTTTGGTCTTAACACCGAAGTCAGGCAGCTCACAATTCCCTTTAACTCCCTTCAGGAAATCTCAAGCCTTTTTTCTGCCTTTTTCTGTGCAAGGCATAAGCATGACGTACATTCAGACATGCTGCCACTGACATAGACAAAAAATTTTGAAAACTAATTTATTTTAGATATCTGTGGAAACACCCATGTGTGCAGCTCTTTGAGGCAATGTTCTGGAATGCATTTTTTATCTTATTTTCATCAGCCAAACTTTGAAATTATGTGGAGCAAAGAAAATATCTTTCAAACTTTATAGAAAGTAAAGAGGCAATCACATCCTAGAGAAATAAATTATTACTTGATCCCACATAACCAATGTACTAGTAGAGTAAATGTACTGAAAAAGATTTAAAGGAGTTTTCCTTTTAATTTCCTGAATGAATTGCATTGTATCATGCTGAAAGTTTACTTATTCCTGATTTATCTCCACAAGAAATAAATTTCATACATATATGAATCAATTCATATTCAAGTTGAGTAATTGTTTTCAAATCTATAAAGAAAATATTAATTGCAGAATTTTACTTATTTTCTATAATATAATCGTTTCTCTATTGTGTGTATGTGTGTGTGTTGAATTAAATTGTAAGTAAAGGCAAAGAGAAAAATGGATGATTATCCATCAACTTTTCATGAGTAAAACTCATTCTGACAACTATAAAAATAATCAAGCTGCCTGAAATGAACTTGGACTTGATTTCTATTAGATTTGTTTCCTTCAGTTAAACTTGATTTTGGATTTTGAATATTCATTTTCTTTAAGTTCACTCAAACTTCAGTGTAGGCATAAAATTTTGGCAGCCTACTTTTAATAAGGCTTCAACTTCTCCTCTAGTCCACTACCCCACTACCCATCAGAGATAGTGGAAGAGAAAAGTTATTAGGATGTGGGGAAGTGGACCTTTTCAGCAATACCTCTTTGGGCATGAGCTCAGGCTTCTTTCTCAGCAGTTCAGTCCTGTAGCAAACACAGAGTATGACTCAGCAGCTGCAGAACAGTCCTCTAGGCAGACAGACACCACACACGAACCAGCGGCTGCAGAACAGTCCTCTAGGCAGGCAGACACAAGGCAAAAAGCAGCAGCTACCGTCCAGTCCTTTCAGGAAGCAGACATGAACCAGGCATGAACCAGCAGCTGTAGTTCAATCCTGAAGGAACCACCAGGCTCTCCAACTGGGCTGAGGTGAGGCTGCTGAAGAGGCAAGATGCCTCAGGAACCTCAAGAGCAGTTCTTCATGGAGTTTATCTCAATGGGGTGTTCCCACATGCAGAGATCAACACCACTATGAACTAGTATGTGCATGTCCTTAGTGAAGAATAGCGCGACTGAGCAAGCAAAACCAATGCTTACTGTTTATGAGGTCATATTTATACTCCTTCATCACAGGTTCTTTCACATGTTTGCTATATCAAAGCATCCTTCTACCTATTTCTGCTTCAGGAAAACATCCTTTCCCATGTCTACTTTAGCAAGACATCCTTTCACAGGTGTGCACCAGGAATCATCATTTTACATAACTAACTTTATAAAGAAACTAGAAGGTTCCATTTTACTCCTATTTATAAAATGTTCTGTGTATTTTATTTGACATTATTTCTTCTTAAATGTCTTTTAAAGACATAGACATTTGTAGAAGCATGTATGAACATAAAATTTAAACATTATCAAGTAAATTGTAACAGAAATTATAAAAATTGGAGAATGCTCAATGGATAATAATAATAATAAAAAATAAAACAATTATTAATAATAATACCATTGCAGCTCAGCTATTCTCTGGGTAATGCCACAGCAACTAAGTAGATGATCTTGATAGCAAGAGTGAAGCCAATCAAAGCTAAGCCACAAGTTCTTCTCCTTTGTGCATTTATGCAGCTAACACCAGATGGTACACAGGTCTTTGCTAGACATGAAAACCCCCCAAAGGAATGTCCAGTGGCTTTATATTTAATTGTGTTTCCAGATATGTTGCCTTTACCCTGGACAGCTCTCTGCCTGAACCTACCTGCCCTTGGGGGTTGGGGACAAGTTGGCACATAGTCAATGACACAGACTCTGGGAGCAGGTGACAAATGCTGCAGCAAACTCATCTGAGCACTACTGCAAACTCCTTTAATACCCTCCACCCACACCCCCATTGGTCCCAAGAAAGTGTCTATTCAAAACAGCAGTTCTTGATTCCTGGCATTATTTACACCAGCAATCCTTGTTCTCTCAGGCAGTTCTCAGTTAGGTCCTCCAGCAGGAACGCTGGTGTTATAGGCAGTCCTCAATTAGGTCCTCCTACAGTAGATGCTTCTGCAGCTGCACGGCCCCCAGCTTTTACATAGAGGCAGCCCGCCATTCCTGCCATATATATACCCTTTTGCCTTTAGATTTTTACAGTCTAGAGGGATCAGAGATGCCATTGCCTCCACATGTTGACCCTATCTCGAAAGATTCCCAGTATACTGGATTGTGACTTTTTTAGGTTGTCCTTTCTTCCAGGATCTTACCGGTCTACCAGCCCTCAAAGAGATATCACTCCAGAGTCATGTCATACAAGGGGGAGACAAGGAACAGCTTACATGGTGGTTTCATGGATCTCTGCCATCCATGCTTTGATTACTTCCTTAGGGGGGCACAATTGGGATTCTCAAGAGCTATTAGCACCTGGAAGGTCATCTTATTAATAGAACACTGTCTGGAGATATGCTGTGTGAGACACTTAAACAAAATATGACAATTCCTCCCATCACAGCATAAATGGTGTCATTAATACACAAGGTGTCTTTATTGTTCCATTAAAGAGATTGCGACCCTTTTGGAGAGTAAGGGAGCATAAATTAAGACAATTAAAGGGGCCACATAAAACCCCAATTTACTTCAAATGGGGTCATATCAAATTCTAATGGGATCTGTGTTAATATAGGGAGTAATATTGGTAGCATCATGTGAGGGGAATCTCCATAGTGTGAGGTTAGATGATAATATAGGATAGTCTCCGGTGAATTTTATACCTCTCTATCACACAGCCCCATCTGCTTTGGTATGACTGAAGTGGCATACATGACAAAATGTGGCCACAGCTTTTGCTGTAAGTGTATTCATCGAAGTTTGGAGGACAATGATAGATGTGCCAAGTATAATTATGTTGTGGACAATATTGGCCATCTCAACCCCAATTTCTTGGTGAATTAGCTCCTTCTCAAGTATTAGCAAAGATTTGAGGAAAAGAGGTTCAAATTAGACCACTCAGGGAGTAGCACCAATGGGCATAGGTGGCAAATTTTTCAAGATTTGCTAGGAACTGATCAAGATAACCTTGATTTGGCCAATGTCAAACTCATGCTGGAAATACTAGTGCAGGCTGACAGTGTGAAGTATTTGAGGGACCCTTGGAAATAAGGCAAGGGTAGATATGATATGCTCGGGGAATCCTTTGTGGATTTGTAATTAGTAAGGGGAATGTGAAGTTCCATGCCTAACATGGTACCATTACTGTGAAAGTCCTCTTAAATTACACCAGGGATAAGATGGGGGTATCTCCAACGTGGCCCAAGCAGAAGGGCTAGTGAGTGAGGGACCTTGGACAGTGGCATAGGTTGGTGTAATTATTAATTTTGATAGTTAACTAAAGTGTATCACCCCCAATCCCCAAGGTCAGATAGGGTCTGGTAGAAAGCTGTCCAGTGTACAGACAGCATCTGGCACCCAATGTGGGTTGATGGACTACTTCATCATCCTCATTTTGTGGCTACTTTTGGGTCTCCTTTTCTGGGGCCTCATATTTTGCTTGTTGCTTCAAGGACTGTGTTCATCATTTTAAGGGATCTGATTTTCTTATCCTCATGGTGCTGATGCTGCTGTTGTACCCCTTTGGTTGTCTCTTTAGTTAACTATCAAAATTAATAATTACACCAACCTTTGCTATTACAGCCACAAGTAATTAAATGCAATATGTACCAAACTCTCTGCTAGGTAATTTCAATATGTGGTAACAGTTTATCATTAAGAGAAACCCAAAACTTGTCCATTCCTACGAAAGAAACTACTAAAACAGGTAGTGTGTGGCACTACTTAAACTTTCAAAGAATATTTAGTTACTCAGGCAGCAATTTTATTAGAAGGCAATAGAATTCCATTTTCTAAAGAGTCCATGACTTGAAGATTTTCCAAACAGAACACAAATAGCTTATTCTCTAAAAACAAGAATTGACAAATATGACCTCATAAAATTGCAAAGCTTCTGTAAGGCAAAGGACACTGTCAATAGGACAAAACAGGAACCAACAAATTGGGAAAAGATCTTCACCACTCCTGTGAGTCAAAAATGTGGTCCAGCATCTGCTCCAGGCTAGAGCCACTGGGCAAGGCAGAACTCAGGAAGTCTAACTGCACTGCAGACCCCACGGAACTGCCTGGTGGCAGTTCTCTGAGAAGTTCTATCAGCACCTGACCAATACAGATACAGATACTCACAGTCAACCTTCAGACTGAACCCAGGGACCCCAGTGGAAGAGCTAGAGAAAGGACTGAAGAATCTGAAGAGGATTGCAACCCCATACAAAGAACAGTGTTAACTAACTGGACCCTGTAGAGCTTCCAGGAACTAAACCATCAACCAAAGAATATACATGGAAGTATCCTTGGCTCTAGATACATATGTAGCAGAGGAGGACGTTATCTGACATCAGTCCAACGGGAGGCCCTTGGTCCTGTGGAAGCTCAATGTCCCAGTGTAGGGGGATGCTAAAGCAGTGAGGCCAGAGTGGGTGAATGGGTAGAGGTGCACCCTCATAGAGGCAAAGAAGAGAGGGGAAGGGGGGATGGAATGGAAGGTTGTCTAGATGTAACTTGGAAGGGGGATATCCTTTGAAATGTAAACAAATGAAATGACAAATTTAAAAAAGGAGAGAAAACACAATAAAAGAAAACAACAATTAAATGGTCTTTTTACTTCCCCTTAGAAGAAATGAAAATCATTTTGGTAATGAACTTGTTTCTCCTCCAAAACTGACATCAGTTGTAGTGGTGGTGATTTCTGTGGCCTGGATAACAAGACAACTCCAGAATTTAGGAATTTGTAAACAGAAACATTGTGCTTTACCTCATGCAGATTAACTTTAGATTTCTCACTTAAGTCAGAAAACATCTCAGTTGTGCATGCCTCCTGGGGAAAAAGTTGTTGATTCACACTTGCTGGGCAAACAGCTGATGCTACATGGCCCCCTGTGGTCAGAGAGGAGCCTATCCTGGCATGGGGAATCCTTGTAATGTGCCAACAATTTTTACAAGTAAATGCTTAATATTTGTATAAAATTGGTCTCGAAGTTCATGTCTATACCAAACCTCTTTATTTTCACTTAAAATTCACACATTTCATGATCTATATATTGCATCTCTATCCACATAGCTATGACTTTCATTTTGATCGTTCAGATGCAGAAAAATAAAAGCATTATTTCTGAATGTATTGTTCCTGGTATACTATGTTATTAAACAGAAAGCACATTTATTTATTCAGTTAGTATTTACAGTCTACCTATTGTGGGACAGATTATATAGTAGGATATAGGAATTTAATATTAAATGATTCAAAGTTTCCCTGAATTTGTTCTTATGAGAAGACAAACAATGTTTCCAAGATCAAATCTGTAACAGGATGAGCATTATTCTTCTTAATATGTCTTCCAATTTGTCAGAAACTTACATTTGCATTAGAAGTACAAAGTCATAGTATCATTTTGTTCAATAACTCTTCTTTGCTTTTTTTTAAATTAATTTGCTATTCATGTCACTAAAGTATTGCAATGTTTCTACTTTTTATGTAAGAATCCACAGAGATAATCAATAATTAGCATTATACTATGTCTCCTTTAAACTAATGATATAAGTAATCTTCATTAATTTTCTAATATCTTGCTTTTATAAATTTTAAAACAAAAATCTATTTTACAATATTGATGACTTTATCTCATGCTTTTTGCCACAATAATCAGTACTGCCAATATACCAGAAAGGCAAATGCATAGTTAATTATATGTCTTATGATAATAACTTCATTTGGTATTTATGTTAATAATTTTAGATAACTAAAAATCACTAAGACCATTCCAAATGTATTAGAAGACCTAAATCACATGATGCTTCTATTCAATTAACTGCTTTTAGTTTGTTTTGTCTAGAGCCAATAAAAGTAGTTACTATATTGAGTATTGAAAGAAAGTAATTTCAAGAAATAATCCATATGATTACTACTTTTAAAAATAGTACATAAAACATCATGATTTTGAAAAAAATGTAGTATAATGGCTAAATAGTAACTCATTTCTAGAAACCAATGTGTGAATTTTTGCTTTGCTGCTCACTGAGTGATGCTGAATAAGTAATGTGATTTCATAAAATGG
>JADRCC010333718.1:0-18426 GCA_019843855.1 Hylomyscus alleni | reverse complement strand
TGTGTGTGTGTGTGTGTGTGTGTGTGTGTGTGTGTGTGTCTACACGCACTTGCACGCTATCTCCTTTTTCCTTTTTTTACTGTATTATTTGCTTATTTAATTCTAGTTTGTTTGAGTTTTTATTTTCCTGTTTGTTCTCTAAGGAGAGAAAGAGAAGGCGGCATGGTGTAGGACAGTTGTTGAGATGAGGGGGTGAATGATATGGGAGAAGTTTTGGGAGGGAAAACACCAATCAGAATATAGTATATAGATTTTCAATTAAAAGATTAAATTTAAAAAAAAGGGTTACTGAACTGAATATTGCCTTAAACGTTTTCTGAGTTAAAATAGTGCAATCGACGGTCATCAATGGGAGGAGAGGCCCTTAGCCCTGTGAAGGTTTTGTGCCCCAGTGTAGGGGAAATGACAGGGCCGATAAGTGAAAGAGAGTGGGGTGGCAGGCATGGGGAGGGGGGAGGCAACAGGGGTTTGTTCTTGTTGTTTTTGTTGGCTTATTTGTTTGGTTTTTGGAGGTGAAACTGGGAAAGGAGAAATAATATGACATGTAAATAAAGAAAATATCTAATAAAAAAGAAAAAAATAGTGCAATCGAATGCTAGATTTATGTCTTTATTAGTAGATATAGATAAGAGACATAAGCTTGCTTCATGTTAGAATGACCATCAAGTATTCTAATACCTATAAAATCATATGTACTTCTAGAAAAAAAGTTCATTATTTCTATGTATGTAACTCTGGTCAAAGAAAATGCATTATTCCAGAACATACCTTTATACAGGCCAACATCCTGCGCTTACTTGGCAGTATGGTAAATGGAATATGTCCATAGTAGGTAATAAAACATTATCCATTGGCTGACTTACCCTTGAATTAACCACTTCCAGTGAGATGTTCTGAGGTGGAGCACTTGGCACTGAAAGGAACCAAATAAGGTGTAATGGTTACTACCGAAGCCTTGCCAAATAAATTACAGCCCATGAATGCAAAGAGAAAGTATATAGTTTTCAAATTGTATAATGAGAATTCAGTAAGTTAATGGAAGCAGGTAGCCCTTTTTAATATTCTTAGAGAGAAGAGAAATAAACACTTGTTTATTTTTTGTCTCATGGGCTAGGGCAGTCCGTTTTCCATCTAGTGAGTCCCCAAAACTATTTTACAAGAGAGCACCAGGTATGATAGCAAATAATGCCATCTAATTTCCAGCTTTGTGATAACCCTCCTGGTAGAACATATGAAAACACAGGGGAGATTTTCCAAAGATTATCATACTGTGATCTTTTTCAGGATCTGCATTATTTTATGGTGGGATATATCATAGTAATAGACACCTGGGTGGCTCAGTTCCTGTAATATGATCATTATTATCTCCTACATCGGGAACAGAAGGAAATGGCTTTTTGTTTGTTTAGCTGTTTATAATTAAACGTGTATGACATAGAAGCAAGCAGGTTTCCCAATAGTGTTCAGTCCATATTATATTAACAAAAGACCTGGTTAAGTTTTGTTTGGAATTTTCTGGCTATTTCATTATTTTTTCCTGCATATAATTTTTTAAAAAAAATGTATGTCAAAAGAGACATACACAGCTCCCATTTGGTAGTTGTAATGAATATTTACTAAATTCCAAGAGTATGTCTCCAGCCAGGTGAGCAATTTGAAGACAATCATTGACTTGGTAGCTGTGAAGTATCCAGAAATGGTCTAGTTCAAAGAGTTGAGTTGCAAATAAGCAAAGCTCCCTGCCCTCCTTAGCACCAGGAACAGTAGTCAATGATTTCATAGTGTCAATTTTTATTGAATGAATTGTTCTTATTTTTACTGGGGACACGTTTGTGAATGTGACAGGAGTGGAGTACTCATGCATTTTAACAACTCTATGTGCCATTCTGCTTTTTCTCCTTTTCATGTAAATTGAATGATGTCTGCAGTTTTTTGTTTTTATTTGCTTGGTTGGTTTTTTTTGTTTGTTTGTTTGGTTTGGTTTTGGTGTTTTGTTTTGTTTTTAAATAGGGCACTAGTATTTTGACTTGAATTTAGGTATGTCCTATACTGGGTTTTGTTTAAAATTTCCTCACCATTAAGACATGTTATATTCCTGACTAATTTTCTTATTCAAACTGACAAGCAATTAATACTCATGGAATCAGTGAGGAGAAGCGAAAGGAAAGCCTACCTAAGGGTTGGTTCCTGGAATTTTATGAACATGATGGAAATAAAAATAATTAATTTTGCTTTGATTTGAACCTATTAGAGTGTGATAAAGATTGTAGCCAAAGTATTCTGTGATAAAATTTCAGTCATGTGTTAATTAAATCACTAATTATTCTTTAAGCTAGGGAACACCTCAGCTGTTTTAGTGAATATTATGACTTATAATGAAGTATGGGATATAGTGTTCACATGTCCAAATGTTTTCTAAATTTTAATTTTAATCATCAATATGAATGATATTGTTAAGCTTATGTGTAAAATTCAAAGAAGCATGAGGTGAAATAGGAGATTAATTAGCAGAAATGTTATGAGGTAGTGACAAGGTTATTTTATTTTTTATTTTTTCCCATTTTTCATATAAATACTTTTGTTACATACACCCTGAAGTGCTACCTGGTATCTGTACCAGGTAAAAATGTATATAAAGCACTTACCAATCAATTTTTAACATCCTAAGAAAATATAACCTCCCAACTATAGTAAATCATTTCACGTGGCCAACATAGACCATGATCTGCAGATCTTTCTTCCTTACTGTTTTTTTTTTTCAACATCTCAGACATACTCCCATCTCTGAGTTGTCACTTAGACAGAAGCTTAGAAATTCTCTACTTCTATGGGCACATAGTAAATCATGCCTGGAATAGTAGGAGTTTCCTATTGTTTGACCCTTCTATGATACTTTCTATAGGTCATTCATTTTCCTTTTACTTGATGGTAACAATGTAACATTTACCCAGCTGTGATCTGTCCAACCTCAGCAGAGTGGAACAGTCCTGCTCCAATATTGACAACTGGCTTCCCAAACTTTGCTCTCTTATTTATTTTTTTATTTTTATTTTTTAAAATATATTTCTTTTTTTTCAAGCTAAAACACCTTAAATATAATTCTTCCATTCAAAGGTTATCTGGTATTTGTTAAAGTTTGTCTGCCCTCGAGGATATATACAAAGGCTTAAAACTATATTCACTAATCAGTAATCATAATTTTAAATTTCATCCTCATTCCAACATGAATTCTATGTAGAGACTGCTAAATTTTCTTTAGACTTTTACAAACTTTGTTAAAGCAATTAATTTATTGTCATCGTGGAAAGCATGTAACCATCATTTGTAAATCATTTTAATTTGGCTATGTTAACTTTAAAAAAATGCTGTCTGAACTTCACTGGTTTCAGACAGAGGGGGAAGGTAGGTATGCTTTGTTAGGCCTGCACACCCGGAGTTTCTCTTGGGTGGTGTATGTGTCTTAACTTCTTTCAATATTAATAACGTTGACTTTTTAAGTTAGCAGTCACTGTTGGAGCATAACTAACTTATTTATGGCCGAAGTGCAGTTTCAATTTTTACCCTTGGTGAACGTTAGACTATACCCTTGCTTTACAGCACATAATTTCACAAATGCCTGACAACGTATTTTCTTTTTAAAGCAAACTTCGGTAACTGTCTCATTTATAATTTACATCTGTAGCAACTGCTAATAATTGAATTTTGGAGGAAAGACAAAGTCTGCTCGATTTCTTTATTTGGTCAGGGGTCTGTGTCTTTAAGAGATGTGATATGTTCACATGCCACTATTTTTTTTTTTTTAAATAGTCGTTAACTTCCAGTTTCTGATATACCAAAACCAAACCGAGGAAATCAATATATATGACAGTGACAATGTTAGAAGCATCATAATTATTTTTTATTAAATGTTGATAACTGATATAATGAAACTCTCAAAAATCTTTACTTTCAAGGTGTTGATTTATTTTATTAATTTTCTGCAGTAGAAAATTCTCTAACTTTCCAAAGCCTGCATATCGGTTGTTCTGGTTGCAGGGCAAGTAGAGAGTTCTTCTTCAGTATTGCAGGTACCAATCAATAATAGATAGGATTTGATGCTGAGTGGAAGTGAGCACAACACACACTCACATGCCTAATTTTATCTTTCATCGTTGTACAGAGGGAGGAAATGCTTATCTTCAAAATGTAAAGACATCACTGACAGCACATCATTAAGTGGATGAGAAGATGTCAGGGATTTTTCTCAGAACGGTAGAGCATACTGCTTTATACATATTAAGATGAGGGCAGATCACACTCCAGACTGCCTAAGGCACCTCAGTAAATGAGGCATTTGAATTTATGTCTGAGAAATACATTCTGCCATGTTCATATATTCATTGACCAAATTAATTCATGATGTTTAGTATAAACATATTAATCTGAGGCATTTACCACAAAACACTGCCATTATTTGTTTATTGGTGGTTAGTTGCTTGGTTGTATTTGGTTTTGGTGTTTGGTCATTTGAGGGCTTCCCTGAGTAGCTAGGATGACACAAAACTTGCTACCTTCAAGTCCCCACCTCCCAAATTATGGAATTATAGGCATGTACACGCAGTACTGTTTCTAAGGCTTTGTTTTAGCTTAGTTTTGAATTTTGTCAAAAAGTATTATAGAAGTCACGGAAGATGTGGACGATGGCTTGTGTGAGAAGCGATAAACATTAGTTATGGCAGTAATGAACATATACTAATGCTTAATTTGCCCATGAAATTTTTTTGTTCTTGGATCCTGATCTGTAGATAATTAATAGTTTATTTAGACCTCTTAAGGCAACTACATCAAGTAAATATTTATGGAAAACATACATAGCTACATAGTACCTAAAATTAAATAATTTTCATGTGTCATAGATGTAGGTATTTGCTAAGCAATGGCAATTAGGAAAAGGATAATGCATGAAAATGTATGCCTCTATCCAGAAAAATATAGTAGAGCTAAAAGTATAAGTGGCAGGTAATCTGGATAAAGGAGGCATTTACAAGTAATTTTGCAGATCTAGAGAAACATTAGAATATTGAGTTAATACAGTATATTTCTCACATTTAATTTTGTTATATACATTTTTTCTCTATGCCAGTATAAATTTCGTGGAGTTGTTCCCTTCAATGATTGTCCTTTTAAAAACTCAGATGTAATTATATATAGTTACATGTTAATTAGTAGTCCTCAGAATGTAAAAAGCTACATTTGACTTTTATATGAATCCTTTGTAAAGATTTGGATGAAACTGTCTAATTAATGCTACAAATTTCACAAGTTGGTAGAAACACACAAATAGACAGAAGGTTATCCTACAAGTTTAACATAAATGCATTCTTTTAGTGTGTGCACTGGTTAGCCTATTTAATTTTTATTTAGGACACAAAATATCAACAGAGACCACTGCTGTGCAACAGAGGAATGAAAATAGGTGATCATTTAATGTAACTCTGTTCATCTAAGTGCAGTACATGACTTCAGCATGAATAACAGACGATAGCAGAGAAGAGAAAGCATGAGATGAAGTAGATATAAGGGAACTCAGTACTGGCAAGGTTGAAGGAAGCCAATAACACACATTTTATTGAAAGTTAAAGGCTTTGAGTTGACTATAAAGGTGGTTACAAATGAGGTCAGGGTGTCACACAGGAGCACCCCACATTCCCTCATTTCCTTTAGCTAATAAAGAAAATTTAGTAATTTTCCAACAACTACATTTAGTTGGGGTGATAGTCATAGAGTTTCCTTATCAATGACAGACAATTTCCTAGGCACGGCAGCATTTCCAGAAGATAATTCTTGGACTAATGACTAACAATCTATCTTTCTCACTTATGACATTTAAAATCAAAGTGGAGAATAAGACTGCAGTGTTACAGTTCAGAGTGGGAATGAAATCTACATAAATTATGTAAAATACTCATTTTCATTTGTTTTTCTTTTATTTTTATAATTATAAGCTATAAAGTAATTTATTCAGTCAGTGCATATTCTGTTCTGCCTTGAATAACAGAGTCAGACAGTTGGGTAGAAGAATTACATTAACATTAATACCGAAGTGGCCTAACATTAAAATACCCTTTTAAGTTAAATTGCAAATGAGCATTTGCCTGTGTTCTCTTTGGGATATTCTTAAAAACATGCATGTCTTTCTTCCTGTCATTGATATTCTGTAAGGTATGCACATTCATACTCTCCCAGATTAAAGATTGCCAGGTCAAGAATCAGAAGTTGAAGGCAGGTTTAATCAAAATATCAATAATTTATCAAACTAAACATACTAACAGGGAAGCCATGCTGCCTCTAGATGGCTTTGGTCCTTTTAGTATTCATGGGGACATCTCTGCAATGTGCCTGCCTGGATCTCCATAGTTCCATTCCAAACCATACACTTGCCTGTAACATTTGTTAAATTTCCCAGGCTTTCATTATCATTTATTCCTCTGGTAACCAGCTTCCAACGACACTGTTCAGTTAAGTCCATTATCTTCATTATGAATTCTTCCTCATTTATTTTATTTGAAAAATATGTCTAATCTTCATTTGTTATGCAAGAGAAAATGAAGGTGTGCATCTTCAAGCTCACTTCTAATATTTCAAGTGCATGTTTACTTAATAAAAATCCTTTGGGGATATTTACTAATTAAGCTGTAGAGTCCATCATTTATACTTTAATTATCTGTGCCTTTTAAAAATGATAACTGAAAGAAACATACCATCTATATTATTCCATACACTAATAAATGTGTTTACTTTGTAACATGTATAGAAATGAACAAATAAATGCACAAGAATAATTTGAACTCTAACACAGTAGCTGCAGTTTGGGGATTATCCTTTAATCCATCCTGACTGAACATATGTAACTGAATCATAAATTTAAATTTGAGTATAGTATTGTGAATAAGTTGCTGTGTTTTTATTTATGACATAACATTGCAAAGAATATTAGTTCAAAAAACCCTTCCAACAGAATCAATATCACATGCCACATTTTTTTTTCATTTCTCAACAGACATATGAGTAAAATTTCACTGTTCATCACTTACCATCTGAAAGTGTAACAACTGTTATATCATCAGTAGATACTCCTGGCCCATAACGATTATAAGCTAGGAATCGAAGAGTATATTCCGTGAATTTTTTCAGGCCTTCCAGTTTATAAGATAGTCCATCAACCTCTATATTCTGGAGATATAAAATGCCAGAATCGTTATTAGGAAGCACATTAAAGCAGAAATGGCAGTCATTCTGTGCAATCAGTGAATTGAACGTTACACATCCGTTCATAGAAGCACACTCTAGCCCTTTAATGAATTGCTATAAAACCATCTTTGAGTCAGACACTCCCCTACTAAAGTCTAAACTACTCTGCAGACTCCATATTAAAATATCACCCTGTGATTTTTATAGTCAGAGAACTGAGTAGTATGGGTTATTCCACCCACATCGAAACTCTGGCAAATAGAAGTGCCCCAAATTAAATAATTTGTCATGAAATCACAGATTGTCATTTGCTTGAAGAATATATCCACATGTGCCGAAATGCTTAGATAATTTGCTGCTAGTTTTCTATCCCTAAAATGCTGTGGTGTGGATTGAAACTACTCCTTAGTTCACAACTGCAGAGGGAAGGTAGTAAAGGGGAAGGTCACTGGAAAAATCAGAACCAGTGCTTGCTAAAAGAGCTGTCCTTTAATTTTACATTATGATTCCCAGATCATCGTTATCAACACTGGGCAACATAGCTCTTAACTTTATTGAAGTGACCTACAGAAAGACTTGTATGAAATTGGATGGGAAACAGCTAAAGGAAGAGTTAAAAGTGAAATGGAAACAGCCAAGAAAAAACAAAACAAAATAGAATTACTAGTTACATAAGAGCAATTCATGCAATATTGTCTTTAAAAGTAACTAAGAATTAGATCTTCAGTATTTCTACTTAAGTTTCTGTCATTGTATATGGAAGCATAAAAATCATTCTGTGCTTGGTGACATGTACTCTATTTCTAACTTCTCTTTCTCTCTCTCTCTATATATATTTTTTTCATTAAAAAACTAATAATTTGGGAGCAAGAATCCCAATAGTCATACATATTCTATATACATGAATGGTCAATGTCATTATTACATTTTACTTATTCATTCAAAGACTTATTTACTGTTACTCTTCTTGAAAAAAAATATGCCTCTTTTCAGAAATCTACTAAATCAACAGTTAAAATATAAATATGCAATGTGGTTGGGGGGGCTATATGCTTCTAAGAGTAATTCCGGGAAATAGAAGGTCATAGTGTAAGGGTGAAGAGAAGACAGAACAATCTAAAACCTCCTCACCCATCTGATAGTGGAAAGGGCAACATGAATAATGCCGCTAAACACAAGCAGAGTAGTGATAAAAAATATCTCAGTCTCTGCTCCATAGTTAGTCTCTGCAACTCCTTGCATGGGTATTCTGTTCCCCCCTTTCAAGAAGGAATGAAATATCTTCCTTTTTCTTGAGTTTCTTGAGGTTTGTGGGTTGTACTTTATGTAGTCCGAACTTCTGGGCTCCTGAGAGACTCTGACAGTACCTGACTAATACAGAGGTAGAGGCTCACAGCCATCCATTGAACTGAGTACAGGGTCCCCAATGAAGGAGTTAGAGAGGGAACCAATGGAGTTAAAGGGTTTGCAGCCTCTTGGGACGAACAACAATATGGACTGACCAATGCCCTCAGAGCTCCCAGGGACTAAACCACCAACCAAGGACTATACATGGTGGGACTGATTGTTCTGGCAGCATGTGTATAGTAGAGGATGGCCAAGTTGGTCATCAATGGGAGGAGAGGCCCTTGGCCCTGTGAAGGTTCTGTGCCCCAGTGTAGGGGAATGACAGGGCTGATAAGTGGGAGAGGGTGGTGTGGCAGGCATGGGGAGGGGGGAGGCAACAGGGGTTTGTTCTTGTTGTTTTTGATTGTTCATTAAATATTATTTAGAAAATAACGAAAAAACTATCTCTGGGCACATGATATGCTTATCCATCTTGGCCTGAGCAACTGCAGTCAACACTTGAACCAGATTCTCCCAATGAACTTCACCCCGTTGTTCTTTACATCATCAACACAGTACAATGAAATGGTTTAGAATTTCTGGGAACAAGTACTTCGAAACAATCAGAAATTCAATAGAAATTCTAAATGATGAACTGTATCAGGGTCAGGCAAGCACCCGAATGTCTTTGTCTCAAGAGTCATCCTGGAGATAGATGTCATCAGGCTCAGGTCTTACCCACCTGTTCTTTTCCTGTAGACACCTCAGTACAGAATAATCTGTAACCTTGGACAGGACCATTTGCATAGGCAGGGGGTTCCCATGTAATAAGAATTGAGGTAGGTGAGGTAGATACAGCATGCAGGTTTTCTACTGGCCCTGGAACTTGCACTGTATGTAAAAGAAATTGATGAAAATAAGATATCTGCTCTCTCAAAACAAACAAATATTTACTCTGTATAGTTCAAGGAACAAAAAAAATTAATCTGCATTATTTCTAGGATAACAAGGAAGAACAATGTTAATATGTAATATGAAAGTACAATAATGAAACTTCTATAAACAACTCTGTTTCAAGCGAACGATTATAAAAATTGATTCACTCATTTCATTTTTTATCTAAAGAGACTGGCCGAGTATAAATGATTAGGATAATAAGTAAGATCCTCAATCTAAACTTTCAATTTAGAAAAGTTTCAATTCTGCTAGTAGGCTTTTGTGCATATATTGCTAATAGTTACCAAAAGAAAAAATTACAATACAATACTTATAGTTTTAATATTATGATTTGTTTAATCAAATAAACAACACACCTATGCATAATTTATTTCATTATCTTCAGGTCAGTGATTTATCTTATAGCAGATTCTGATTTCTTTAACTTTTTATAAAGGATTTTATTTTCAATTTAACTTTTCCATTTTCTCTATAACCATTACTTAATCATAGATAAATTAGCTAGCACAGGCTCATTATCTACAATCAAAAACCTTCTGTTCAGTTGTGTTTGAAGAGTCTCATATTTTTCGATTTCAATGTAAGTAAAAGCCAATATTTCAATCTGGTTTAGCATCTAATATTTGTAATAAATGGAAATATTTCAACAGTGTTCCTTTCATAGTTATAATCTGTTATTCCTCAAATGATGAAAGTAAAAGACAAGAGACAAACACTACAACTAACTCGTGATTTGATTAAGAAATGTGCAAAATATGTAATAGTTAAAATTTTGAGACAGATTGTTAAGGCTCTCTGTCTTGGTTTCCCAGGGTAAAAATAAATCTAGGAACCTGGGAAACTAACATGTATGCACTCGAGTAGAAGAGGAAGTGATTTTAGTTTTTCTTCAGTTGTCTCATGATGGGGTAGTAAGATATAATCTAAACACATTCGATGCTTTAGTGGGCATGTTTTTGGTGGTGGTGGTGTTTTGTTTTGCTTTGTTTTGGTTTGGTTTGTTTTTTATGAACTTGCTTTCACATCCTGGGATTATAACTATGGCATGAGAAGTTAGGGATCACTCCTCCATCCTGAATGAAGCACATAAGAATCTGACAGTGCCAGCTGGGAAGCCTTCCCATAAGATCAGAGGCTGTACAAGAAAGAGACAAGGTATATATCCACATAGCATTCATGGAAAACAAGCACCAGCTTGTGGGAAGCCAAAGAATCTTGAGGCTTGACAACTAGAGAATAAGATAAGTCAAATTCATAGCCATTTCCAACAGGCATCAGAAAGAAATACGCTGTAGGGGTATATGCAGCTGGTGCTTGGAAGCCCTGAGAATGAAATGATGTGTCCCCTCCAGCTGATGTTAGCTGCTGCTACTTAGTGTCATAACGTTTCAAGTGAAAATAGTTAAAGCACTATCTACATTTTCTAATAATGGAAGCAACTACTGCGTAAACAGGTTATGTACAAATCTTGCTATGCGGGAATTGTTCTAGAGTGTTGTTTCACATGGATAAAATTACTGGTGAAATTACCAACCCTGTTTCATTACTGAGTAATCTAAACATATTATGTCATGTAGTCCTTATCGATTAGACGATATAGGTGATTATTTAATACAACTTATGACAGATGTCTTTAGAATCATGATGAGTATAAGGTTAGAATATGTGCATATCTATGTGAGCCTGCGCGCTTTGTAATTGATATTTGTGCTTATTAAATGCTGTTGATTACAGAACATCAGGCTGTTACTACTGTAACTTGGATCTAGTTGCCGTGGGTAGTGCCAACGCTC
Organism: Hylomyscus alleni; assembly: GCA_019843855.1. Classification (NCBI taxonomy): domain Eukaryota; kingdom Metazoa; phylum Chordata; class Mammalia; order Rodentia; family Muridae; genus Hylomyscus; species Hylomyscus alleni. The sequence goes on along the minus strand of JADRCC010333718.1, from coordinate 7,120 downwards.
ATCATTTATTCATCAGTTGTGTTTGTCTACATTGCTAATGGCCATTGGACACTATTCAGGGAAGACATGGGCATGGACTTTTAGGGGAATTCCAAGCAGATATAAAAGATACCAGAAGTGCCAAGGACAATTCAGAGCATTTGTTTCAAGTATTTTACTGGCTGCCTGATAATGGAGAAAATTTTCTTTGCTAGGGTGAAGTCTCAATGCTAAGTCATTATCTTATATCTTACTATATCTTAAAATTTAATTTGAAGTTTTATAATATGGGAATATCATAGACATTCTTATATACTAAAACACTATAGCCTTATCTCATATATTAAAACACTACAGCCTTATATAATTGAATATATTTATATAGAAAAATTAAAACCAATTAAGCATACTTCTCATCAAAATTCCATACTCTTTGTTTTTTTGTTTTTTTGAGACAGGGTTCCTCTGTATAGCCCTGGCTGTCCTGAAGCTTACTCTGTAGACCAGGCTGGCCTCGAAATCAGAAATCCGCCTGTCTCTGCATCCCAAGTACTGGGATTAAAGACGTGCGACACCACGCCCGGCAAAATTCCATACTCTTAATAAGATTAAAGTAGCTCCTTCTCCTGTGACACTAGAGCTTCAGATGAGTTTTAAATGTTTATTCTTCATAGTAGTGCCACAAATTCAATTGTAAGGGTTTGTATTATTTTCATTTTGAATTATAGTGCTATTTATATATGTGGATAATATGTTCTTGCTTGTGAGTTATGGGTGTATATTTATACATGCATGAGAATGAATGCAAATCATTTGTGCTTGTATCAGGTATTTTTCTAGAAAATATGTTGGAATATAGTGTATGTGTATATTCAAAACCCAGTGTAGTATAGTGTAGTATATTCAAAACCCAGTATTAGATGTGAAATCAATACAGTCAGCAGTCCCAGCCTTCTCAATCATTATATTTTAGTGTGTCAGTCAAGAAACTTAATGGGTTTAACTGTTCATCATTTCCAAGAGGTGTTTAATACTGATCCCCTTGGACAATTTGTGGCAAGCTGCATCTAATTTCTTTCCACCTCAGGTCAAGCTACCTATTTCTTCAAATAATGAAATTACTTTAGGACAGAACCATAATCTATGCAAGTAACTCATCAATCAATGTCAATCTAAAAACTACATTTTAAAAATTTTAATATTGTATTATGGTAGAAATTCTATGTAACGCCTGTGTCTAATGATAAGTTAAATAGTTACAGTTCAGTAAATGAAATATATTAGATGTCACTCTTTATTTTTACACTGGGAACAGAAATTTGTGATTTCTGTTATGGTTATATGTATTATAGGATAACAAAGCATTTCATAGTAAGACCTTGATGTATATGAATCTTCAAGTGACATTAGTCAAATATTTCACTAAAATCAATCACATGCAATAAAATCATACTGAGGACAGGATGGGAGGGAGAAGCAAGTAGGAGAGTGAGAATGGGAGAGAGAGAGATAGGAGAGATAAAAATGAAAAGGAGAGACAAGGAGCCATGTTTTAATGAACTATAATAAAATGATTATAGATGGCAGGATGATTGTGGAGAAATATGGTATTCTTCCCTAATTCATCTATTATCTGAATTTGTTATTAAGTAATTTATGAACTTTGTGATGGGGGGTCATTTTATCAAAACAATAAATGAAATGTTTGAAGGTGTATGCCCAAAGTTTCTGTCATCTTGGTTCATGAGTCTATGAATAGCAATGACTAATGTGTTAAAATATCTCAGTCTGCTTTCGTTCTAAAAACAAATCAGTGATTTACTCTCTTACAATCACAATTACTGATTGTTAATTATGTTTGGATGGGAGGTGATAATTGATTCACCTTAGATTCATCCTCAACCTTTTTGTATTAGTCATCCTCATTATTATTTATTTTCTGAGTGTTTGCTTTCATGTAAGTATGTGCACCACATGTGTGTTTGCTGCCCTTAGACATCAAAAGAGAATGCTCAAGCTTCTGGAACTTGGAGTTACAGTTTGTGAACTGCCAAGCCAGTCCTGGGTATTGAACCTGTGTTCTCTGCAAGAGCAGTGGGTGCTCTCGAGAGCTGAGCCATTCCTTCAGACCTATCTTCAACTTCTCATCAAACACTAGTAATTATAAAGTTGATATGGTTTTATAGTAGTTCCTTTCTACTTTTTCAAGTATGAACATTTTAAAAACCTTCGATTCATCTGGTCATACCCAGTAGTGTTTTAAGTCTTAGACTCTTGATCCAGAAGTCCTATAACGTATGTGCAGTTATCTTTTGTATCCTTTCCTTTTCTTTACCTTTTAAAGTATCTGGCTACAATATGCTTTCCCAAATCCCAAAAGCCTAACTTATTTTTTTATTCAGTCTGTGTAATCTAAAATCTTGGGACTTACAAAAATCTGTCCCAAACAAGAATATGAACCTAAAGGTTTCAAGGAAGTGGTTAAGGAAGATAAAGGCATGCCACAGCCTAGAGAACACTGGCTGAGCTAATGTCTTTCAGCCATTACACTGATGGTTCTCAGCTGGAAATCTGAAATGAAGACAAATGTTAGTGTCAGTGAATATGTAGTTGAACATCTGAATATTTAAAGTTTTTTCTTTTAAATGACTGTAAAGTACAATGAGTTCTAATGTTCCTAAATTGTCAGTTTAACAGCTATTACTCTTGAAGAACTAAAGAAATGCTTCATCCTGAAAAAAAAATTAAAAAGGCATTGTATGTGTTGTCATTCAAATAATGATCCATAAGTCATATACCCTCAAGTCAGGACAGAATTCTGAAGATGACTCTCTTTATCTGCTTAATAATTTAAAAGTGATTTGAGGGTGAGTTTTAAGGATGATAACAAGCAATCTAAGAAATCTTCTGTAGTGATCTGAATGGATTTTACATGCAAAGTTCTCTTCCTTTTAGCAGAAATTTCTACTGCCCATGATTTGCAAAAGAACGTTTTATATGCAACTCATTTTTGAAACTACTCACAATTATTGATAATAAAGTGCATGCTTTGATTGCCTCTTGATTTTTTAATCCTGTCGTTGACAGCTTTAGTAGTATTTCTATGAAATCTGTTTCTATTCTGTGTGTAGGGAATGCAACATCAGAATGTCTACTAGCAATGTAATTATCACCATAATGAATTTTGACTGAACTAGGCATATTTAGGCGATATGATGGTAATTTGGCAAGAGGAAGCAAAAAAATAAGTAAATAAGGGGTAGGGTTTCTAGTAAGAAACCACAGGAATGGTAAATATATCACTTAGAGAAAACAATTATTATCTTCATTTTGCTTTTAGTTTTAATAGGTTCTTTTCTGCTAACGCATGACACACTTGATAGTGTCATTGTATATTTAACCACACACAAACAGTGTGGAGATACAACTACACAACTGGTTATATGTCTAACATAGAACCTATGTATTACTTATGAATATACATGTATGTATTACTATGCATACATATGCAAATAATATATAAGCATATATACTATATATATTATAGTTTAATATGAAGAGCCCTAATGAGTCACACTAAGGTTAAGTAGACTAATAATTACATTGGTTAAAGACTGTGACATAATGATAATATACTGTTAGTAAGATTCCTCAAGATTTTCACTATGAAGACCAACTATTAACATTTCTACAACAATCATAAATTATATTCAATTTCAATTTTTAATGTATTTCCAAGAAATGAAAATTGTTGTGAATATTCCTGACTCTCTTTTGGAATTATCAAACATTGTTTTTATTCAATAACTGTTATTTATTTACTTTCTGTATAAATGCTTTGTCTGCCTGCCTAGATCCCAAGGAAACCAGAGAAGATGTTGGATCCAATGAGAGTGGAGTCAGAGAAGATTGTAAGTTGTCTTGTGGGTGAAGGAATTAGATCCAGGTCCTCTGGAAGAGCAGGCAGTGCTCTTAACCACTGAGGCACCTATCCAGCCTCCAAAATTGTAACTCATTAAAATCAAGAATTTCTAAGTTAACTGCTTTTGTGATCTAGCAAATGTAAATACGCATTAAAAATTGAGTAAAACAAAGTTTCAAAACTCATGCGATATTCATCTGTAAATGGCAGTTTTAGATTATATAAACCTGATTGATGCTGGCTGATTATATTATCCTGATTATAGTAAACCTGATTAGGGCAGTTCAATCGGTCTCTAGACTCTTTAGCATGGACATTGCCTTTTCAAGAACCTTCCATTCACTCCATAGCAAAATTAATATACCATAGTAACTAATATATAAATACTAATATAAAGCTGAATATATTCAAATTGAAGTCCTGGAAAAACTCTTTCATTTACAAAAAACTAATTTCCAACAGGGCTGCGAAGGTGGTTATCCCTCCATATAAGCTGGTCATATTTATTTCCCATTGCAATTGGAAAGCTTACATTCAAAGAACAGCTGGCTGTGAAGTTTAATTGTACTCTGAGTTTCTACCTTTTGTGCCTTTTTCAGGACTGTGAAGTATTTTAAGGCATATATTTTCTAGGAAAATATCAAAATACAGTAACCAGGTTCAAAATACTTAGAGACTTAGAGTAGGTTCTTATAGTACTCAGTAAGAGTAGATGTCTAAACATGTAGTAATTCTAGAAAGCAATCTAACAATTAATTTTAAGTTATCAGACGGGAGAAGGCACAGCCTTTGCAGAAAACTACTATTGAAAAACCATTTCAGATTTTCATTGGTGGAAAAACATAGTTTTTCAAGAAGAGAGAAGAATTTGATGAATCAGGAAACATGATTAAAAATTAATCTGATGGATATTGCATGCTGGTTGCCTTTCCAGGACAAGCTGGTAAGAGAGCCAGCTACCACATCTCCAGATGAATGCTTCAGATGATGACGACTAGATAAAACTAGTATGAGAAGTTCTAATTGGAAGGAAATGATAACAGAAGTTCATTACAATGGAAGGACACAGTCACTTCTTTACAATATATGGGGTTGTAATTAAGTTGCTGCTTTGTTTGATAGCACACCACTAGTGACTAAAATTTATTCTACAAAATTAAGAGAAAAAATGTAGTATCACAAATGATACTCAAAGAAAGCTAAAAAAAAACAAAAAACCAGTCACATTCTTCTTAAAATATTTGTCTAGGGGTTCAGTTTTAATCAAGTATGATAGTCCTTGGATAGCAAGGCAAGAGGATCATGAGTTCAATCCAAACGAAACTTGGATATTACCTTTTTAAACAATCAACTATGACAAAAGTTTGCTCACAAAAATTGACTTTCAAAGGAATTTTTTGAGAAGCTGTGAAGAACTTTAGTCATTTCAAATAGAAATAGTGATGAGTGCACGTTGAATCTAGGGTAACTGCCAGAGAAAGAGTGTCAGGAAGCAAACACCTGAGCCCTAAATCCTAAAGTAAGATCCTTTCTGCTTTTTAATAATTATGGGGACAACACACACACGTATGTCGATCATAACTTTTATCAGGGTTCCATTAACATATAAAGTTTATAGGAAATCACACAGAAAAAAAAAAGCATTCTAAGTAATCTAGTAGCTAGTGACACTGCTACCAAAAGAGTTTCTCACTCATTTTCAGCTTTCTCTAACTTTGACACAGACTTAGAAAAAAAAATGTATTTTCTCTTCCTAATTCCAGGACTGTTAGAAAAATGTGAATAGATGTAGCATATGATGGGAAACCGAAGTGGACCAGTCATAGTCTTCATCAGGATTATATTAATAAATAACACCTCGCCAAAAGGTGACCTCATCAAATGGCAAAGATTTTTATCCAAATAATAATTAATTGAGACTTTTCATCTACTTGTATATGTCCACAAAGCGTGACATTCATGATTTTATTTCCAGAACAGGCCGAGGCCATTCCTTTGGAAGCTTCATTCCTTTGGAAGCTTTACCTACAAGAAGCATATTTCTGGGCCTTTGCTGGCTTCACACTGATTTGAGACTCATATATACTTCAGGATTATATTTCTGCACACAAAAATCTCAGCACTCTATAAATAGATAAGTACCAGAGAAGCAGGTGTCTTCAGCTTATGCACAACCCAGAGTGTTTCCCATGGCGATAATGAAACAAAGTCCCAGCAGTCTTTCTTGAAGTAGGCTTGTACTGTGGTCAGTGCAGGAGGAATCGATATCTGATATTTGTAGTTTTAATAGAGCTATAAAAGACATGTATAGATTGCTTTTATAAAAGAACCCTGCTGCCATTTGTTAGGAGAGAAAGAAACAGCAATCTTTTCTAGACAGCTAAGTGAACAAATTTTTCTACATAACAAAAAGATCCTACCTTAGAAGATACTTTCTCTTTAGGGATGAAATTTATGCTTTATCTATTTCTGACCTTTAAATGCTAAGAAACTGCTTTGGATAGACTGTCTGTTTAGGGAGAGTCTATAAATTAAGTAAAACATTTGAACTCTATTCTCTTAATATAAGTTTCCAAGAAATTATATGTCCTGATACAGCAAGTGCCAGAAGGTCCCATTCAATTAATATTTGATAACAAAGGCTATCAGAAATATGTATAACTTCAGAAGTCATGGACCATAGATCCAAATCTGTAAACTTCACTCAGACTGTGTGGACAAGGTCAAGATTTTTAAAGTCTTTGGACTTGAATTATCTTATTCTAAAAGATAGAGCTCATATAGGTCCTACTTGCTATAAAGACATATATTAACCTATTCATGGTTCATAACAAAAATGAAATTCTTTTTAAATATTAACTGAATTTTATACTGTGTCAAGAACTATGGTAATTGGTGGGGATCACAATACATTTTTTTTCCATAGGAGGTAAGGAGGCAAGAGGAACCATGAATAGTCAAGAGCAAGAGAGTCTAAAGTAGGGAGGAATGCTCAAAGTGACAAGGGGTGAAACAGTCCCTGAAAGTCCATCTCTTTGCCATCTTTAAGACTCACAAAGGAATTGATGGAATTGGCATTCTGTGATCAATCTACAATATGGAATAAATTTAAAGGGACAACTGTGGGTATTGGAAGCACTGTTGTTCAATGTTCTGGAATTCTAAAGGAAGCGAAAGTAAGCCCCACCCAGAATGATGTTTGTGGAAATGAAGAGACAG
>JADRCC010333620.1:2500-13799 GCA_019843855.1 Hylomyscus alleni | reverse complement strand
TTTTTTTTTTTTTTTGGCGTCTCACCTCCAAACCAACCTTGTTCTTTATGTCTTACAGATACTTACTTCCTTGAACAGAGCAGATTCAGACTTAATATGCATTAGTTGGCAAATTGACACTGGGTGATTGCATGCTGATTTTGCCTGCCAGCTACTGGCTCAATTTTGGCGAAGCCTGTAATCTTGTCCTCACTGCAATGCTCAAGCAATTACTGAACTATTTTATTCCACTTTCTCCCTTAATATTTTATAAAGAGGGGAATATGGGCAAATTAAAGTCCTCATACATGTGATAAAAAAACAAGGGTCTCAGAAACAAGCGAGACAAAAATAGGGACTATCTGGCTTTAATTAGATCCGTTTTAAGTTTAAGCTAATTAATCATTTTAAACAGCAAAGGAAGAAACACAAAATTAAGGGACTTGTACAAAATGCTAAACATATCCTATCGAATAGCTAAGTGTGATTAAAGATACATATCTGTGTTTCCTGGAACAGAGCCAGTGCATGCCAGGATGCCTTCAGTGACAGCAAGGGCCTCAGATTAGTCAAGCCAAGGGAAGTCCATTGGGTACAGAGCTGAAAAGGATCAGGGGTCACTCAGAGGGGAAAGATGAGCTTTTTGGGCCAGGGAGCTGGGAGATAGGACTGCCAGTGAGCATTTGTTTAGCCCTTGTTTCTGCTTGGCTCCATTTTTCAGTGTGGGTGGTAGAGGAAACAGGTTTCTTTACCTTATTTGCTCATATGTTGAGCAATGTCTACAGAAATAAGGTCTTTTGTGTATGATGTGTGTGTTCATGTGTGCATGGGTGCATATGAACATGGGTGTGCATGTATGTAGAGACAAGCGTTATTCTTCATGTCATCTGCCTTAGTTTTTGAGATAGGCTCTCTTACTACCCTGGAACTCACCGAATGGGCTGAGCTGGCTTGCCAGCCCCAGGTATGCCTGACTCTATGTCCTCCATGTTGGGAGTACAACTGTATGCCACTTTGCCTGGCTTCTTTAACATGGGCCAGGGGGTTTGAAGGTAGGTCTTTATGCTTACAAGAAAAGTACTGTATGGATGAGGCTATCTCTCCATTCCTGAGAATCTTTTAGTTATGTTCACATAAGTATCCCAGGATAGATCCTGATAGGCAATCTTGGGATCCTCTACCTACTTCTCCACTTTGTTACTGTGATTGTTCAAGAGTGGGTCACATTGTCATCTATGTTGTCAGAACAACCCAGTCAGTCTGTTATTAGGATGAGGGAAATAGATGGGAAATATCAGGCGCCCTGAACAGTAGTAATGAGTACAGCCCACTTCCTTCTCTGCTTTCTGAAGAAGGACTGAACAGCAGCAATCCCTGACTCTTTCGTAGTTTCTTCTCATTTTAAAGAAGAGGATTGTTTGTCTGGGTGGACAGCCCTCAGACAGAAGTCTCAAGCTATTCTACACATCAACCTCACATACATACATCAACTCAATTATTGACATTCTGGGCATGGATTGTACAAATACTTTGGGCAAGGTGAGAGTATGCGTACCCAAGGGCTCCCTCCAGACATCAGAGCCACGGTGCATGTTTGAAATGACATGTTTGAAATGCCCAGCAGCCACCATCCTGCAAAGGGTTAATCTGAGAACTAAAGAGTATAAAAACAGGTCTGGGGATGGCGGGGACTTCCGGCTTTGAGTGACAAATGTGTCAAGATGTGAAAGAAAGAAATATGCATGCCATAGGGATTTGTTTTCCATGTACATGAGTGTTTTAGCTGCAGACTTTCGAGTATCTTATTATGCAGGTGACTTGTCTTTGACACTCATGCCATCTGCATGTGCTTCTTTCTTTGCCAGGACTTGGAGACTGAAACTTGGCCAAATGACGTACTTTGGTGCGAAGGAGAACCTGGTATTGTTCACGTTAGTGCATATTAGGAAGTGGATCTTGCCGGGGCAAGACCTAGGTTCTGTGGGTTTGTAGAATTAAATAATGTGAGATGTTCTGTTAATCCTAATGATTTGAGGAGAAAGACCATCAAGTCATCATGGCCAAATTAATTAAAGCTGGCAATTAATTGAAGCAAGCTGTTTTTATTCATGTACATGGGGCTCCTCCCCCTAAGGCAGGGTTTGAAAGGTTGTCCTTGAATGAGAGGAAGACAGAGATTTTATAGCTCAGGGGTAGGAGGTTTCTGAATAGAGTTTTGGTGGGCACGATAGGCATGGTTGACCTCTGGTTTCCACATGCTCATACATGCTCACAGGAGCAACAGTGGCACAGATGTCATGGGAGTTACTAGCTACTTTCTAATGTGATTTATGGTCTGCTTCACAAGTTGAAACCCACACCTCACACTGATGTCAGGGTCACAAACCTGGAGTAGACCCCATGGTAGAAACTATCACTGTTACTCTGCTAAATGAGCAAAGGTACAACAGCTTCTGAGATATTATATCCATAGATTAGTGAATCTCTCAACCTCATTACAGAACATTTCTCCCCTCCCCAGCAGATGGTGATTAACACAGAGACTTATAACTTGTCAAGATGCAGCTAATAAGAGACTGAGGAAGTCTTAACCCTAAATGGGACATTTGTATCACATTCCCCCCACAACACTAAGGAAGTATTATATAGAGGAGGGGGCAGAAAGATTGTAGGATCCCTAGGTATTAAATGACCACAGTAAGAGTGTTTTCCAGACACCCCAGGGCAGGTGCACATATGACCTCACAGTGGTGCGGCAGCATGCACAAGACCTGCACAAGCTTAAGCCAGAGACTTGGAGGTGGGCACAATGTCCCAACCTTAGCCAAGGAGCTACTGGCAATTGAGAGTTGCTGGGGGAGAGAGAATCAGTTTTCTTTAATGGTGTGGCCTCTGTTAGGTTGACTACACCCTTCCAATGGAATGCCACACATTCAAAGACATATCAGCAGTACAAATTGGACCTCACGGATTAAAAAAAGAATGAAGAAGACACACAGTTGGGTGGGTAGGTGTGTTAATTGCTTTTCTGTTGCTGTAATAAAACACCATGACCAAAACCAGTGTATGGATGAGTTTATTTTGGCCTACTCTTCCAAACATGGTGGATGACAGTCCACCATGGCTCCAGGAGTCATGGAAGCAAGTGGCAGGTGTAGAGGGAGCCAAGAGATCACATGTTCAACTGTTAGCACAAGCCTAGAATTCGAACTGGCAGGTGAGTGAGACCATAGATGCTCAAAGCTCACCTTGAGTGGCATGCTTCCTTCAGCAAGGCTGTACCTCCCAGAGGTTCCATAACATTACCAAAGCAGCACCACTAATTGGGGACCAAGTATCCAAACATCCAAGCCTATTTGGGGACACCTCCCATTCAAACTAGTACAGTAGGGACGAGTGACTGTGGGAAGGGATGAGTATACTCACAATACGCTGCATAAAGTTCACAACTAATAAAAATGAGGAGCAGCATAGAGTATAGTGACCTACTAACAGATTTCACTCACACAGCTAGTGGCTAGCTTTCCATTTCTTGTCTACATGCAGGCAAGGTTGTGGGACGCAAGCCTCTTGAAGGTACCCAGAAAGAGCTATCTGGGGATGTCTGGGCCAGGGAAGGACAAGGTGAGATGGTGAGGTTCCTTCCAGCTCTGTTCCTGGTGGTTTCCAGGCTCCCCTCCTTTTTCTCTCTCTTTGTATGTGTGTATATGCATGTATGCATGTATATGTATATGTATATGTGCCTGTGTATGTGTATATATATGTGTGTGTATGTATATGTGTATATGTGTGTATTTGTGTATATGTGTGTGTATGTGTGTGCATGTGTGTATGTGTGTATTTGTGTATATGTGTGTGCATATGTGCATGTGTATGTATGCGTATATGTATGTATATTTTGTATTTATATATATTTGTATACATGTGTGTATATGTGTTGTGTGTATATGTGTTTATGTATGTGTATATGTGTATATATATGTGTATATGTATTGGATGTATATTGTATATGTGTGTATATTTGTATGCATGTATGTATATGTGGGTTGTGTGTGTGTGTGTAGGGACCATAGGTTGATATCAGATGTATTCTCTGATTGCTCTTAGACAAGGCCAGTCACTGAACCTGGAGCTCTATGACCCAGCTAGAATGTCTGGCCAGTGGGTCTGTTTGTCTCTACCTCCGCAGCCCTGGAATTACAGGCATGTGCTACCATAGCCAGCTTTTTAACATCGGTGCTGCAGATCTAAATTCAATTCCTCATGCTTGTGAGGCAAACACTTTACTATATCTTCAAATCTTGTTTTTGTTTTCAAAAGGGAGTTTGATTTAGGACCAGTCTTTGGTTTCTCCTAGACTGGGGAAGTAAACATTTTTCATTCTCAAAACCCACAGATTAATCATTTTTGCAAATCAGAGCCAAGCACTGAGCTTCTGACCAGGAGGCCTTGAGCCTGCCGCCCCTGGAGCAGGATCTGCAAGTGTACCAGCTGATGCATATGTATAGCCCTTGCTGTGGAAGCTTGGGGCCGTGGGCATCCAGGGGGTAAAGCCGTGCTCACTAATCATAGCTCAGCATCGCGTTTGCTGCAAATCCCCTATTATCTCTGCATCATTAGTAGTTTCTAAGCTGCCGACAGCTAATTTACAGTGAATTTTATTTCTCCCCGATATTTTAAATAAGCCATCACACTGGGACCCAGCTGACATGCTGCTGAGAAAAAAGCAAGCCAACATGCAGTGGGCTTTCAGAGAACCTCCCTCAATTAGGCCCTGGGTTATAATCCGAAGTGGCAGGTTCATGAAGACACTCTGCCAGATGTTGATGTATACCAGCCATGTCTTAGTTGGGGGAGAGGGTATCTATGATCAGATTTGGGGGTGTGGAGGCTTATTGCTACTCAGCTCATTCCTCCAGGCACCCTGAAAGTATGAATGAGTGTCTTAGACCCTCAGAAAAGAGAAAGGTAGGTTAGTCCAGGCCTGGTATTTCATACCTGACTTCCCAGCTACTCAGGAGGCTGAGGCAGGGGGATTGCAGATTTAAGACTTGCTATGAATGAGTTTAAAGCCAGCTTGGAAAACTTAATGAGACTTTATCTCAAAATATGAAGTGTAGGGGCATACCATGGCAGAGCCCCTGCTCATTGTGGATGAGATCCTGGGTTCCGTCCACTACACTGCTGCTTCTCAGAGGGACAGTATGTGATAACATATGCCTGCTGTGCACGGGGCCTCTCGTATGTACTCAGTGAATTTATTTTCTATTATTTTTCATCCAGAATGCCTTTTAGAAAGTAGCTCATCTGTGCCCCAAACTGTAAGTGGCATGGAAACCATCAGCCCATCTCCATTTCTGGCCATCTCAGAAGCTTTCTGTGGAAATGCACAGGGAAGGGTCCTTGGAAGATGGGGCAGTAAGAGAATGTAGCATCCTCTGCCACCTAACCCTGGCCCTGTAGAGCAGAAAAGACAAGAGAGTAGCTGGCCTCTAGGGATCTTCCATCCCTGAGCTGTGGCTAGTTCTGGTCCCCTGTGGGGCCTGGCACTGTTACCTTGGAGGACTGCTGAGCCCATTGTGGCAGTGCCCAGCTGACTGTCAGTGTATCCTAGTCCCTCTGAGATATAAGAAGACCGGTAGCAGTTCCACCCTTTGGGAGTGGACAATGATTCTATTCCTGAGTTTGTTATGTTTCCAGTTGCTGTGGCCAAAAATCTGACAAAAAGCAAATTAGGGTGGGAAGAACTTTTTTCTGACTTACAGTTAGAGGGATCAGTCAGTCCATTGTGGTGACAGAAGCAGCAGGCCACACACCCGTATGCATGTTCATGATGGATCTGTAAGAGGAAATTAGAAAGTGATCAGGAAGTTGGACTGGGATAAGCTTGGGGCCTAGAGACCTACAGAGACTCTACCTCCCAAAGGGTTAAACCTGCCCAAACCATGCCAGCAGCTGCGGACCCAGTGTTCACACATGTCCACTAGTGGGGGGATATCTCACATCCAAACTGTAATAGTCTCCCAACATCGGAGCTTCTATTCTGGTAACTAGAGAAGTTAAATTGATGTTCTGGGGGCGTCCCTGTCCCTGCATATAGCTCCCGCTGCAGGGCCTAGCTCAAGAGAGTGAGGTATGGCTGAGACAGAGGTGGATCCCTATGCCCCAGTCCGGCTACTAGCAATCATCTGCTAATACACAAATAGAGGAAGCATTATTTCTTTCCTCTTAACAGAGGGATTATCCCTTGCTTCCCTCCTCATCCCTACAGATGCTCAGCCTCCATGAAAGGGACTCGTAGAGCTCTCCCTTGCAGTCTGCACAGCTCAGTGACAAAGGAGTGTCATGGGTGACTGTCATCCAAGCCAAGTAACCACCATCTTGTAAGCTCATCCATGTGTGGTTGGTTGACAGTTTACACCACCACACAGAGGCAGGAGATTCTCTCCTGAGTATCCAGCAATGCTTTGTGTTAATTTTTGGAAACAGGACCTTACTGGCTTAACTTCATGATGTTTCCTTCGCAGCTTCTGCAAATGGCGAGATTACAAATGTGAGGTGCCACGACTAGCTCTAGAGCCCTGGCTGAGAACGATACACTCTGGAATCTTCCGAGTGCTCCTTGAAGCTTCGGTCAGGAGGTCTTTTGATTCCTTTGCCTGTTCAGGCAGCAGAGGAAGGCTGCCAATGGAGATAAGGGATGCTTTCTATGTGTAGCGACTCAAACTTGGAGCTGTTTATAGTTGATGAGTATCTGCCTTTAAGCAGCTGTGCAAATTATCAGAGAGACATGAAAGTGATCCACTGGAGATCAAAATTCTTAATACCAGACCTTTTGAGGTTGGTATGTCTTAAGAGAGAGAGAGAGAGAGAGAGGTTTGGTCACATGGTGGCACATTAATTAGGTAGCTCTTGTATGGGTGGACTCAGATATATGAAAAGCCTGCCCCGAGTGTCAAGCTTGTAGCTGGGAAAACGGCACGATTCAGGGCTGGGATTGAAGTGAAAATTTCACATAAGCAAGTGTGTGTCCCAGTCAGGTGCAGTGATTGGAGATTGTGTGAAGCTGAATGTACCCAGCCACCCCCTCCTGGGCCAGGCAGCCTCAAGTCCTGGCTCAATTGAAGCTGGCAAACATATGAATGGGGGAATTTACTGGAGGTAATTACAGGGGAGGGAGGGAGGTGGGAGGGAGGCTCCATATGCGTCGGGGAGGGAGGGTCTCTCTTTTTCCTCGGCACAAAGGACTCTTTTCCTCTGATACTCTTCTGTTTTCATGCACGCTGCCCTGGATTGGGTGAAACACTTATGTACCAGGGCCTTGTGTTCCCCAGACAGGAGGTGGGGTGTTTGTCCCCAAGCTTAGACACTCGGTTTACGTACCTGCTGATGCCTATTCACCCACCTGACCTCCCTTTTTAGTTCTAGGTCGTCATGTCTCATCCAAAGGGCAGTGTGATGGAGCCCAGAAAACAGTCTCCTGTGCCACCCTGAGGCACAGTGCCTGCTTGGCAAGACCCTCTTGGAATGCCATTCTTACCTGGAATATTCCCCGGGATTCTCTGTGAGAACATTTCGGATCTCTGGAAGGAAGCAGATCATTATACCCTTGCCTTAGTAGTTAATGTCTCTACATCAGAAGGCGCGCCCTGAACCTCTACAGTACTTATGGTGAGGAGGCCAGGTGTGGCCCTTTGTACACTTGAAAATAAAACCAGACAGCGTCAGAGGAGACAACAGAGCAGACCTCCTCTACGTCATGTGATCAGGCACATGCTGAGTGGTGGCTGGTATAAGCATTGAGACCATCTTGTTGTAGTGATGATTCTTGCTGACCATCTCTCCAGTCTCAGTTCCTATAAGTTAGGCAAATTAAGCCAGAATCAGAAAGACAAATGTTGCATGTGTTCTCTAAATGTGTGTGTGTGTGTGTGTGTGTGTGTGCAAGGAGTAGAAAGTGGACCATGAAAGGGAGAAAGATGCCTATAGGGAGAGAGAAGGGACTCCTGGAAACAGGAGAGGGTAATGGAACACAAGTGATGGAAAAACAGAAGGAAGGTATCTGGGGGTAGGTAGGGGATCAGTTGGAGGCAGAGAAAGAGGGTAATTAAGAATAAAGTTGAATGATATGTGTATATATTACACACAATGAAACAAAACCCATCATTTTGTATTCTTTTTTAAATTTTTTTATTTTTTAGATATTTTCTTTATTTACATGTCATATGATTTCTCCTTTCCCAGTTTCACCTCCAAAATACAAACAAATGAACAAACAAAAACAGCAAGAACAAACCCCTGTTGCCTCCCCCTCCCCATGCCTGCCACCCCACCATCTCCCACTTATTGGTCCTGTCATTCCCCTACACTGGGGCACAGAACCTTCACAGGGCCAAGGGCCTCTCCTCCCATTGATGACCGACTTTACAGTCCTCTACTGTACACATGCTGCCAGAGCAATCAGTCCCACCATGTATAGTCCTTGGTTGGTGGTTGAGTCCCTGGGAGCTCTGAGGGCATTGGTCAGTCTATATTGTTGTTTATCCCAAGAGGCTGCAAACCCTTCAACTCCATTGGTTCTTTCTCTAACTACTTCATTGGGGACCCTGTACTCAGTTCAATGGATGGCTGTGAGCCTCTACATCTGTATTAGTCAGGTACTGTCAGAGCCTCTCAGGAGACAGCTATATCAGGCTGGAGTGCCCTTCCTTCAGGCTCTGCTCCATAGTTAGTCTCTGCAACTCCTTGCGTGGGTATTTTGTTCCCCCTATCATTTTGTATTCTAATTAAAATATGAATAATAAATACAGCTTCAAAGGCTGGTGAAGGCTGAGGCATGGCTAAGTCAGTTAAGTGCTTGCTATGCCATCGTGAGCATTTGAGTTTGATCCCCAGCATCCACTCAAAAAGATGAATGCGGGAATGCATGTGCCTGCAATCCCTGCTCTAGTGAGGCAGAGATGGGAAGATCCCTGGGGTTTGCTGTCCAGCCAGCCTAGCTGAGTCAGCGGGCTCCACGCTCAGGAAGAGACTGCATCTCAACAAAATAGGGTGGGTAGTGGCTGAGGAAGAAACTCGAGGTTGACCTCACGCGTACACGCCCAAATAACAGGAGGGGTTCTCAGATGTGGATCCCACCATGACATCTGACTCATACCATGCTTTCTTGATACCTGGACTAGTCACACCTGGAGTCTACTCTCTTATAGAGAATGATGCTTTCTGCTTCATTCATCTTCTCGTTGGCTCCTACCTCCCCAGCTCCCCTCCCCCATACTAGTTTCAGAACCTTTCCAGTGATTCTCGTCTCCCAATCACAGATGGCATGCTGGGCATGAGAAAGGATTCCCACAGAACAGAACTTGGCTTGTACGCACATAAACAATATGAATGAAAATTAACTTAAAGATCTTTTCTCCCCTCCTTAACTGTGACATTATACCGATGGGCCTGCTTGATTTCTTACATGGCTACCTTTACAAAAGGGCCCCGCTGTTTTACTATGTCAGATGTGACCTTTCCGACAAAACGTGCACACTGCGCCATACACAGAGGACTCTTCGAAGCTAGTAATTTTCATGATGCAAATTTCGGAGCAGAACGAGCCCATTAACCAAATTAGCAATTCATAAATGCAAAAGTTCATGGCCAGGAAGCAGCCACGTCTTTCTAGAAGGTATAATTTTAGCCCATTGTAGACTTAAAGTGTGGTTTCTCCCCTTTAAATATATATAAAAAATAGATGAGGGCTCTAATTAAATAGGTGAAAGCTGTGTATGAAAGAAAATCAGATGTACAGGCAGTAGGGTGAACTAGTGACTAATAAGGAGACAGAGAGCTCCGATACGGGCAGGAGGGCACTACCCTGGCTGTGTGTGTGACATAGGTCACAAGGGGAAGCACATGCCTTTGAAAGGTGCTCGGATTGCATGGTGGGCAATGGGTTGGAGGTGACATCCCACTTGATGCATGGTCCATATCCTAGGGGTGGAGACACTGAATTAGCAGAACTTAACCTTCCAGAGACTTAGCAGAGGTCTGGTGTAGAAACAGACCATGCTAGAAAACATGAGACCAGCAGTATCTCTGCCTAATCTGATCCTTTAGAATATTAGATGGACAAGCCAGGCACAGCAGCTTCTGCGACGGTTGGTTCCAGCATTGGGGAAAACAGGTGGATTCGTGGCTTCCTCATTGGTATGCCAATACACCTGACTGGAGCAACAGAAGGAAGGAAGGAAGGATGGCAGTTTGAGGGTCCGGTCAGTCACGGCAGGGAAGCCATGGGGAACATGAGGCAACTGGTCACACTCATCTACAGTCAGGAAACAGAGAGAGAGATCAGCCCTGGGCCTCAGATTCACTTCTCTTTTTATTTGGACTCCAGCCTAGGGAATGGCTCTGCCTACTTTAAGGGTAGGGTTCCTCAAATAATTTACCCAGAGAAGAAAATTCCTCACAGCCAAGCCATGAGGCTTGTCTTCTAGATGTTTCTAGATCCAATCAAGTTGATGATCAACATTAACCATTACACTGAGGCAGGAGGATCACAGTGAGTTCGAGGCTGGTCTGAGCTACATAGACCCTATCACAGATAAACAAACAAACAAATGATATATTGTTTTAAGCAGAAAACCACTATGTATTCTACAGCCTCATTCAGAAGACTGGTTAGAACGTGCCGTGTGATTCTGTAAACAGTCTCATGCTTACTCTAGAGCTCAGTACATTCTGTCTGTCTCTTTTCTGGGGACGGGCGTTTGGGTTGTTCCCACTCCTAGAAACTGTCCTGATGCTACTCCGAATATTCAGGAGTGTGTTTTTGTTTGAATACATCTTAAACATCGTTTGAAGCCTACACGCAAAATAAGAGTGAGATGCTGATGCTTGGAGGTAAGAAACTTGGACGACAGGATCCTGAGTGAAAGAATCCAGGGGCAGAAGGTTACGTCTTGGCAGCTGCTGCGACCTCTCAGGTGGCATCACTGCGGTGAGGGGCAAGCCACGGCGAGGGGTACGCTTTCGTTTCTTTAACTGTTGCTGTGATAAAGGCAAAAGCACCTTAAGGGGGAAAGAATTTATTGCCATTCACGATTCAAGGGTGGGATTTACCATGGTGGAGCTGTCAAAGGAGCAGGGGCTTGTGAAGTAGGTGGCCACATGGCATCCACGGCCAGGAGGCAGTGAGCAATGAATGCCATGCTGCTGCTCACACTACCCTTCTTCCGCCTATACAGCCCGGGGTCACAGCCAGGGAATGGTACTGCCCACAGTGGATGGGTTTTCCTACCTAAATTAATGCAGTCATGATAATCTTCCA